>REGO01001258.1:124853-155738 GCA_010120015.1 Rhombomys opimus
TTTGAGGTCACTCACGTATACTATCATATCATCTGCAAACAGTGATACTTTGACTTATTCTTTTCCAATTTGTATTCCCTTGATCTCCTTTAATTGTCTTATTGCTCTAGCAAGGACTTCAAGAACTATGTTGAAGAGATATGGAGAGAGTGGGCAGCCTTGCCTTGTCCCTGATTTCAGTGGGATTGATTTAAGTTTCTCTCCATTTAGTTTGATGTTAGTTATAGGGTTGGTGTATATTGCCTTTACTATGTTTAGGTAACTGCCTTGTGTCCCTGATCTCTCCAAGACTTTAAACATGAATGGGTGTTGGATTTGTCAAATGCTTTTCAGCATCTAAGGAGATTATCATGTGTTTTATTTTCTTTCTGTTTGTTTATATAGTGGATTACATTGATGGCTTTCCACATATTGAACCACCCCTGCACACCTGGGATAAAGCCTACTTGGTCATAGTGGATGATGTCTTTGATGTGTTCTTGGATTCGGTCTGTGAGTATTTCATTGAGCATTTTTACATCAATGTTCATAAGAGAGATTGGCCTGAAATTCTCTTTCTTTGTTGGGTCTTTGTGAGGTTTAGGTACCAAGGTGACTGTGGGTTCATTGAATGAGTTTGGTAATGTTCCTTCTGTTTCTCTTTTGTGGAATATTTTGAAGAGTGTTGGTGTTAGCTCTTCTTTGAAGGCCTAGTAGAATTCTGCACTGAAACCATCTGGTCCTGGGCTTTTTTTTGATGGGAGAATTTTGGTGACAGCTTTTATTTCCTTAGGGGATATAGGACTATTTAATTGATTTACCTGGTCTTGATTCAGCTTTGGTAAGTGGAATTGGTCAAGGAAATTGTCCATTTCATTTAGATTTTCAAACTTTGTGGCATATAGACTTTTGAAGTAAGTCCTAATGATTGTTTGGATTTCCTCACTGTCTGTAGTTATGTCCTCCTTTTCATTTCTGATTTTGTTGATTTGGATAGTGTCTCTCTGCCTTTTAGTTAGTTTCGCTAATTGTTTGTCTAGCTTGTTGATTTTCTCAAAGATCCAGCTCTTGGTTTCATTGAGTCTTTGAATTGTTTTGTCTGTAGTTTATTGATTTCATTCCTGAGTTTGATTATTTCCAGCCGTCTACTCCCCTTGAGTGTGTCAGCTCTGCTTCTATTTTTTTCTAGGGCTTTCAGGTAAGTCATTAAGTTGCTTGTATGAGATGTTTCAAATTTCTTTATGAAGGCACTTAGTGCTATGAACTTTCCTCTTAACTTGCTTTCATTGTGTCTCATATGTTTGGGTATGTTGTGCCTTCATTTTCATTGAATTCTAGAAAGTCTTTAATTTCTTCCTTTTTTTGTTTCTTCCCTGACCCAGCTGTCATTGAATAGTGAGTTGTTCAATTTCCATGTGTGTGTAGGCTTTTTGCTATTTCTGTTGTTATTGAGGTCCAGCGTTAGTCCATGATGATCAGATAGGATACAAGGGATTATTTCAATCTTGTGTATTTGTTGAGGCTTGCTTTGTGACCACCTATATGGTCTATTATGGAGAATGTTCCATGAGATGTTGAGAAGAAGGTAAATTCTTTTGTGTTTGGATGAAAGGTTCTGTAGATGTCTGTTAGGTCCATTTGATTCATGACCTCTGTTAGAGTAATTGTTTCTTTGTTTAATTTCTGTTTAGTTGACCTGTCCTTTGTTGAGAGTGGGATGTTGAAGTCTCTCACTATTACTGTGTGGGGATCTATGTGTGGTTTCAGTTTTATTAATGTTTCTTTTACAAATGTGGGTGCCCTTGTATTTGGGGCATAGATGTTCAGAGTTGTGATTTCTTCTTGGTGGAATTTTCCTTTGATGAGTATGAAGCGTCCTTCCCCATCTCTTTTGATTAGTTTTGGTTGAAAGTCTATTTTATCAGATATTAGAATGGATATTCCTGCTTGCCTCTTGGGTCCATTTGCTTAGAAAACCTTTTTTCAGCCCTTTATTCTCAGGTAATATCTATCTTTGTGACTTAGATGTGTTTCTTGTATGCAACAGATTATTGTGTCTTGTTTATGCATCCATTCTGTTAGTCTGTGTCTTTTTATTGGAGAGTTGAGTCCATTGACATTGAGAGCAATTAATGACCAGTGGCTGTTAGATCCTTTGATTTTGATGTTGGTTGTTGTAGTGTGTTTGTGTGCTTGGCTACTTTTAGTTTTGCTGTAGTGAGGTTATTTATATCCTGTGTTTTCCTGAAAATAGCAAGTTTTCTTGGGTTGTAATTTTCCTTCTAGTATCTTTTGTAATGCTGGATTTGTGGATAGGTATTGTTTAAATTTGTTTTTGTCATTGAAAGTCTTGTTTTCTCCATCTATGATGACTGGGAGTTTTGCTGGGTGCAATAGCCTGGGCTGACACTCTTAGGGCCTGCATGATATCCATCCAGGCTCCTCTGGCTTTTATAGTCTCTGTTGAGAGTTAGATGTGATTCTGATGGGTTTGCCATTATATGTTAAATGGCCTTTTTTCGTTTCAGCTTTTAGTATTTTTTTCTTTGTTCTGTATTATTATTTTGATTAGTATGTGGAGGGAGGAATTTCTTTTCTGGTCTAATTTATTAGGTTTTCTGTAGGGCTCTTGTCTACTTATAGGCCTCTCCTTTAAATTAGGGAAATGTTCTTCTTTGATTTTTTTGAAAATACTTTCTGGGCCTTAGAGATGAGAATCTTCCTTTTCCTCTATTCCTATTATTTTTAGGTTTTGTCTTTTCATGTTGTCATGGATTTCTTGGATGGTTTGTGTCAGGAATTTTTTCGATTTATTATTTTTTTGACATATACATGGATTTCTTCCATTGTATCTTCCACACCTGAGATTCTTTTTTCCACCCTTGTAGTCTGTTGGTTATGCTTACCTCTGTAGTTCCTGTTTTCTTTCCTAAGTTCTTCCTCTCCATGATTTTCTCTATTTATGTTTTTTTTTTAATTCTTCCAATTCTATCTTCAGATCTTGAACCCTTTTGTTGATTTCCTTCATCTGTCTAACTGTATTTTTCTGTTTTTCCTTCAGTTCCTTCACCTGCTTGTTTGAACAATCCTCTGCTGGTTTTATTTTTTTCAGTGTTTTAATCATTTCCTCTCTAAAGGCCACAAACTGTCTGGCTGTATCTTCCTGTATTTCTTTCCGAATGGCTATAATCTATTTGACTTTATCTTCCTCTAATTCTTTACACATTTAATTTGTTTCCTCCATCATTCTCTTCATAAACATAGATGTGAGGTCATCTTCTCAAATTTCACTTATGTTAGGGTGTCCAGAGCTAATTGCCCCTGGATAACTGGGTTCTGGAGATGTCATATTGCTTTGGGGTTTGTTGGTTGTGCTTTTATGCTGGCCTGTATCCATCTGGCTGTCTCAGGTGTTAGCTGTTAGTTTCTGGTGCCTGCTGGAATCCTGGGGTGGGGAGAATCCCCTTGGCAGGATTCTGAAGGAGGCCTCCTCAGCTTTTTGAGTATTATCAACTGAATAGTGGTGCTTCACAGGAATCGCCACAGCTCACCTCAGGCATATGGACCTGTGTGGTAACTGTGGTTTTTTGTAGTCAGGGGGTCTGTCCTTTCACCAGGAGAAGTTCTGGAGACAGCTGCCCTGCCGCTGGGTTTCTTGTTCTGAATTTAGTGAGCTGCTGCTCTTACACTATGTTTGCTGGGTGCAGCCCTCTTGAAGAACCAGGGAGCCTCACTATTTGGTCAGTTTAGCAAGGGATAAATGGTTGTACCTTGGAGCAGTATCTGGGGGCTGATCCAGTGGCTCTCAGGCTTCTGTAGGTCTGAGGTTGGAACTCTGTGTCCCAATACCCAAGTGGTAACCAGTGGCGGGTGAGTGTAGCACTCATGCCTGCAGCAGGAGGCTATAGCCTAAGCCTGCAGGACCCAGAAACTTTTCTGGAGCTGGGTGTCCTGAAGTCAGACCTGATGTTTCTGCCACCATGGGGTTTCCTCCTGAAAGGAAGACCTAGTCTGTGGTGTTTTGGGGTCCACAGTTCTGTCTGGGATGGTGAATATAGCATGCAGGCATGGGGGAGTGGCTCCATACTGGCAACTGGGTGCCTGCAGGAACCCAGAAAATTTTCCTGAGAGCTTTTCTGGGGGAGGGGGTCAGCTGAGTACCCTGAGGTGGAACCTGATGTTTCCCTCACCGTGGGGTTTCCTCCCAATAGGGAAACCCAGTGTCTGCTGCCCTGGGCCCATAGTTCAGTCTAGGAGGTGATCAGAACATGCAGGCATGTGGCTCTGGACTGGCTATCTAGTGCCTGCCGGGACCCAGGAACTCTTCTGGGGTTTAGCTGGGTGACCTAAAAATGGACCCAATTGCTTCCCACACCATGGGGTTTCCTCCCACCTGGGAAACACAATCTCTAGTGTTTTAGGGCCCAGAGTTCAATCTGTTGGTCAATGTGCAATCACTGCTGTCCTGCTCATCAGACACAGTGTCCTCCTGGCACTGCCATCTTAGATTCCCCAAGAGAATATTCTCAAGTATAATTTTAGTGATTTGTAATGTAGCCACTGAGTGGGCTCAGTAGTTTAATCTCTCTGTTTCTCAACTTTTCATCTCTCTCTACCTATCATCTCTCTCTCTCACTATCACCTATAGCTATCTTCTATCTATCTATCTATCTATCTATCTATCTATCTATCTATCTATCTATCTATCTATTTTTGGAACCAGGATCTCACTAGGTAGCACTGACTCACCTGGAGCTCACTTATGTAGACCAAGTTAGCCTTTAACTCATAGAGATCCCCTTTCTCAGTCTCTGGGAGTAAAGGCACGTGTTGCCACACTTAGCAGCTCCTCAATTCTTGAGTAGTATGTATGTATCCATCTATCCATCCATCCATCTACAGCATCTTGCTATGTATCTTTAGCTGGCCTGGAACTTAATGATGGAGACCATGCTGGCCTCAAACGTGGAAATCCTCCTGCATCTGCCTTCTGAGTGCTGGGATTATGAGTGTGAGTCACTGTAACCAGCATCTGTTTTGAAACAGGTAGTTTTACATTATTCCTAGTTCTTTATTTTTATGGACAAAACAGGAGTTGTTTTCCATTTTGCCCTTACCAGTTGACTCATCTTCAAAGGTCAAGATCAGTGTGTACAGAGGCTTGGCATTATCTTCAAGCAGTGTCTTCTGTCAAAGCCTGTGAGAGCTTGTATCAGTGCTAGTCCCCACCTATGCAAAGCCATCACGGAAGCATTGTTGCTGTCTTTGGGGAAATCATCTATCTAGCTACTGTTTTTCAGCCAGTATATTTGTGGGTTTGATTTGATGAAATTCATGAGTAAAGATAAAGCATATCTGAATCTCAGATGACTTGGTTAAAGTATCTGACAACAGCAATTTAAATTCCACCTGCATGGGATCACGTGTAATTAAGAAAACCTCTGCACAGCAAAGGAAACGATCACCAGAATGAAGAGACAGAACACAGAAAGGGAGAAACTCTTTGACAAACACATATCACACAGGGAGGGTTATAGCTAACTATGTACATAACTATAAATTACTAAATACCATTGGGCTGGAGAGATGTCTTAGAGGTTGAGCACTGCATGCTCTTCCAGAGGAGTCTCCAGCACCACATGGCAACTTGTAACTGTCTGTAAATCTACTTCCAGGGGATCTAATGCCCTGCTCTGGCCTCTTGGAGCACCAGGAACACTTCTGGTACATAGACATAGATGCAGGCAAAATATCCATGCACATAAAACAAACTGAAAAAAATTGAATACCATAAAACAAATCTTGCAGTTAACAAGTGGGCTAATAATAAATTGAATATTCAGTTTCAAAAGAAGAAACAGAAACGGTGAAATTAAACACAAATGTTAAAGATAGGTTGAGATTCCAACTCACCTCAGTTGGCATGGCTGATACTGAGGGAAAAAAATGACAACACATGCTGGTGAGGATGTGGGAAAAGAGGACACCTTATTCAGTGCTGGTGGACATTCAACTTGGTACAGCCACTACAGAAATTTCTAAAAGCACTAATAGCAGACCTTCTGTGTAACGCAGTTACACACTCTTGGGTGCACACCCAAAGGACTCGTAAGTTAGTAAGCAAATCACAGACATACTTGCACATCCATTTTTATTACTGAATGATTCATAATAGTTAGGAGATAGTCTAGGCATTTGAATGGATAAGACAATATGGTATATGTACACCATAATTTTTTTTATTTATAACAAATGAAATTATGACATTAGGAAAGTGGGCCAAGATGGAAATAATGATGCTAAGCAAAATAAATAAGGTTCAGAAAGACAAATACTGTGTGTTTTCTCTCATATGCCCTAGATTTTAGTGTGTCTGTTTGTGTATGTACATCATCTATGACCCTATAAAATTACGGAGGGAACTATGAGAGAGGAAAAAGAGAAGGGAAAGGGAGAAAAAAATAAGTAATTGAAATGAAGATGAATGTAAATGGAGTAGGGGTAGGCCAACCAGTAAGATGGAGTCAGAAGCATGGGCAGGGGAAAGGTAGTTGGGATACTGGGGAGAGACTAATAAGAGCAAAGTATGTTTTAAACCACCACAGTGAAACTGATACTTCTATACTAACTTAATTTTTTTTAAAAAGGACAATTCCATTTATAATCAGTGAGACTTTGTTCATTTTGATATTAAAATGTTTGCATGAAGATTGTCATAAAAATTGTGATTACCTCCAATTTGTTATAGATCATTTCTAGCTGGATGTTTAATTAAATTCTAAGCAGGGCACAGGGGCACATGCCTGTAATCTTAGCACTCAGGAGGTAGAGGCAGGAAGTTTGATGGCAACCTGCTCCACATAAGGAGTTCCAGGCCAGGACTATATAATAAGAACCTGTAGAGAACAAAATGAGAGAGAGAGAAAGAAATAATTAAATTTTTTATAGCAATGAGACACCTTTGATAACATTTCCTATAAGATAAAGACAAGAGCTAAGGTTTATAACTACAGCAGTCCCAAAGGCACTGATTCAAAGCAAAAATGTGATTTCTTTGAAAAGCCCTTCCAACATTCCAGTATATTCTTAATTTTTATCAAATAGTGAATCGGGTAGTTTTGAGGGTTGTGCTGGAGAGTTTTATGTCAACTTGACACAAGCTAAAGTCATCTAAGAGGAAGAACTCTCAATTAAGAAAATGCCTCCATGAGATGGGGCTGTGGGCAAGCCTTGAGATGTTTTCTTAATTAGTGATTGATGAGGGAGGGCCCAGCCCACTGTGAATGGTTCCATCCCTGAGCTGGTGGTCCTGGGTTCTATAAGAAAGCAGGCTGAGCAAGCCATGGGGGGCAAGCCAGTAAGCAGCACCTTCCTACCCCCACCCCAGTGGCCTCAGCTCCTGTGCCCAAGTACCTTCCTTGTTTGAGCTCCTGTCCTGACTTTCTTCAATGATGGACATGATATAGAAGTGTAAGCCAAATAATCTGTGTCCTCCCCAACCTGCTTTTGGTCACGGTGTGTTTCATGATACTAAGCCTAATTAGAACAAAGGTGAAGGCAGGCTGGGACATTTGTGTCTTTAAAAGTAATAATTATTTTTGGGGCACTCAGCCCATTGCTGAGCCATTCCTTGAGAACAAATTACAGAAAAAAAGATTCCTAAAAAAGGAAAGATTAAGTCCATCTAGCGGCATTAGGCTGAGAGACTGGGGAGCTAAATAACCCATTTTCAAGCTTTTCAGTGTGATTACAGGACATTTGCTGCAAAGGGTCCCTGATCAGGAGAAGGGGGTTCACTATTCTCCTGGGTGATCATTTTCCTGTTACTTGCTTTTTGCTGACCACTTTCTAGTCATTATGACTGAACCCTCCATTGTTAATGAAATAGTCTCTTTCTTTTGTTCCCTTGGTTCCTGCCAGTAGGCATACATTCACCCATATGATGCTGGCAAAATGGCCCAGTGAAACTGGCATCCAAGGTACACAGTCCACATGCTGCACAGGCCAACGCACTAGATGTGCAATTCAAGAAAACTGAAACAGATGCTGAGACTCACAGCCAAAGATTGGGCAAAGTGCAGAAAGCCTTGTGGAAGAGTTGGGGGAAGGATAGAAGGATCCAGAGTGGACAGGTAGACTCTATTGTCTGCATTTCAATCACTTTCTTCTGATGCAGTTGCCTTGGCAGGCCACTGTGGAAGAGGATGTGCTCAGTCCTGTTGTGACTTGAAGTTCTGGGGTAGGTTAGTTGAGGGGAGGTGTTCCTGAGGGATAGGAGAGGGGGAAGGGAGAAAAGAGGGGGAAAAGGTGAGACCAGGAGGAGAGGATGATGGGGACTACAATTGGAATGTAAAGTAAACAACTAAAATGTTTTCACCAAGTGTGATAGCACATGCCTTTGATCCCAGAACTTAGGAAGGCAAAGGCACTCAGATCTCTGTAAGTTCGAGGCCAGCCTGGTCAACAAAGCGAGTCCCAGGACAGCCAAGGCTACACAAAGAAATCCTCTCTCAAAAAACCAAACAAATGGTGCTGATCTAACTGGAGTTCTGCATATAGAAGAATGCAAATAGATACATATTTATCACCCTGCACAAAACTCAAGTCCAAGTGGATCAAAGACCTCAACATAAAACTAGCTACAATAAATCTAATAAAAGAGAAAGTGGGGAGTAACTTTAAAACAGTATAGACTGTTTTTAATCCTAAGAGGAACCTAAATTAAGTAAATTCTTTGTTACTCCAGGTAATTTGACTTTATTTGACTTTAGACTACACCCTTACCTCACCTTTAACCCATCAAAGAGAGCTAAGCCTCACCTCTGGATAGCAGCAGTTGGTACCTGACAGGTAAGACATAAGCCAAATCAGTCTTGGCAAGTCCAAATTTGATTCCTTTTTTTTTTTTTTTTTTTTTTTTGAGACAGGGTTTCTCAGTGCAGTCTTGGCTGTCCTGAACTTGCTTTGTAGACCAGGCTGGTCTTGAACTCACATTGATCCACTTGCCTCTAGCTTCCTGAGTGCTGGCATTATAGACATGCACCACTGTACCTGGTCCAAATTTAATGTCTTAAATTAAATTTTCTTCTCTCCCAGCAGTGTATCAAAGCAGATGCTGAGACCCATAACCAAGCCTTCGGCAGAGTGTAGGGAATCATATGAAGGAAGGAGGAATTAGTGTATCCTAGAGGAGACAGGGAGCTCCACAAGGTCCAAATATATCTGAGTACAGGGGTCTTCTAAGAGACTGTTTATCCAACCAAGGACCATGCATGGATATATCCTACAACCCCTGCTCAGACATAGCCCATGGTAGCTCAGTATCCAAGTGGGTTCCTAGTAAGGGGGACAGGAATTGTTTCTGACATGAACTCATGAGCTTCCCCTCCCCCCTGAGGGAGGAGCAGCCTTGCTAGGCCACAGATAAGACATTGCAACCATCCTGAAGATACCTGATAAGCTAGAGCCAGAAGGAGAGGAGGGCACCCCCCTCTCAGTGGACTCGGAAGGAAGCAGGGAGGAGATGAGGGAGGGAGGGGAACATTGGGAGGGAAAGAAGGAGTGGGCTACAGCTGGGATTCAAGTGAATGTATAAAATTATTTAAAAATAAAAATATTAATATAAAAAGCAAAAAAAATTTCTTCTTTCTTTCTTTCTTTCTCTCTCTCTCTCTCTCTCTCTCTCTCTCTCTTTCTATTTTGTTTTTGAGTCAGCGTTTCTCTTTGTAACCCTGGCTGTCCTGGAACTCTCTCTTTAGACCATGTTGACCTTGAACTCACAGAGATCCACCTGCCTCTGCCTCTTGAGTGCTGGGATTAATGGCATGTGCCACCACACCCAGCTTTTACATTTCATTTATTAAACACAAAGTTCTACCTGAATATTTTCCTTTGGCTGCTCACTATGGGATTTTGTTACACATTGTTTGAACGTTTACTGCTGGCTCTTTTGATGAGATTGCTTTGCTGCTGGATGGCCAGTAGGTGGAAGGTGGTGTTCCTCACAGAGGCTTGGCATGGTCTTTGAATAATAACTGATAATTTGTCTCTTCAAAATCAGAGCCATCTCACATCCTAATCATTTAGTCTTTCTGTTTATTTTGTTTGTTGCTGTGTAAATTAATTTGAGCCAAGATATTTATAAAAGATTACTTCCTAAAAATCAAAAGGTTACTTCCTGAAAATTCCCTTGTTTGAATGGCAGCCTTTGGTGCCTGGAATGGGAGAGGTTTGGGGGTTGTATAGATAGGGTAATTATCTTGCACTCTTCAGTGTGTACATGTTATATATATGTCACTGATAGAAGGCTCTTTTGTTACTGGTTTATCTCTGCACTACCAACTCTAATAAGCCCCAGGGTCCCTTGGGTAGGACCTTTGGATACCCAAGGATACCTTGGATACCCAAGCCTTAATCCCCTCACAGAGTAGAAGAGACAAACAGACCCATTTCACATGCAGCTGTGATCCACTACTTGAACTGGAACAAGAATGTTTCTGGATCATGGTTGTTTTAGCAGAAAGACTGAGTACGTTGACTAGTGATCTCTGCCAATAACCCTGTAGCATTTTAGGTATGTCATGTGTTGTCACTTAGCTCTTGACTGTTGACTAAGACTTAGAGTTTGCTATTGAGTTCTTATGGTTCCTAACAGGTATCAGTGTGTACCTTGTATGACTAACACTGCACAGCCAACAGTGGAGATACCATCTTAATGTGCATGGAACAACTCACTGTTCCTGCCAATTAAGCTACGTGATTTTATTGAAGGGCTTTCACTGGTGAGTACCAACTACAAGATTATCATGTCTGAAGAGCTTAAGCTTAGGGAAAACGTTACCTTCCCCCACCCATCACTTCGAGCACTATGTATTTGTATTTTTTATTTTTATTTTTTTGTACTGTCAGAGAAATTTGAGCAACTTTTAGTGATAAGGGCTCTAGGGACTTTTCTGGTTGAGAAAAACCACAGAGGGAAGCAATAAAGGCTAAAAGACCCTCAATTTAGTGGACACACAGAAATTAGAAGTTGTTTATTGTGTTATTGGACTTGGGTTAATGTCCTACAAGTTCCTACAAGAATATCCTGCCTCTTTAGCAGTGTGTATGTATGTGGTGTATGTGTGAGTGTGGGTGCATGTGTATATGATATGTATGTGGGTATGTGTATGTGGTCTCTGTGTGGCTGTATGTGGCGTGTATGTGAGTGTACGTGTGTGGTGTGTATATATGTGAATGAATGTGGTATGTGTGTGGTAGTCTTGGAACACTATGCCTAAGTTAGATAGTCTAATTTTCAAAAGAAATTTCCAAAAAACTCTAGCCATTTATTGCCTTTCTTGTACTCTTTAAGGAAAAAACCAGAACATTTGTTTCTTTTGTGCATGTATGTTTGTCTTTGCAATAGGATCTTGATATATATTCCAGGCTGACCTCTAATTTATGACCCTCTGGCCAATTCCTAGCTAAGGACTAAGGTGACAGGTATGTGCCCCCCATGACTGGCTTCAGAACACCTTCTGTATGTTTAGTTTTAATTTTTTTTGCCATATTTTTTTTTGTTAGTTTAGATTTCTTATGTTAAATTATGGGTGTCATCATAGTGTTTTCATGCAAGCATATCATGAACTTGGACACGTACAGACATAAAACAAAACAAACAAACACCCTCCCCCCCAATAACCCCTGGAGGCTCTTTTGTGCTGTTGGCTTAACTGCCTGCCCTGGAATGTAATTGCTATACCTAGTGGTGCTTTAATGGATATAACTGATCTTCCCTTTCCCAGAAGACATCAATTGAAAGTAGCTTCTTGGTGAGGGGTGGGACATTGTGTCCACTTCCTTTTCATGTACTAAGATTTTGTCTGGTTTGGTCTTGTTCAGGTTTGTGCCTGCTGTCACAGTCTCTGTGAGTTCATAATGAGTCCTGTTGTGTCTGGAAGACCATCTTTCCTTCACTCATCTGCCACCTCTGGCTCTTAGAATCTTTTGGCCTTCTCTTCCTCAAAGATTCCTGAACCTCATACTAGCCTGGGACTCAGGTAGGGGACCTTCATCCTCCATTTCTTATATGCATTTTAAACCTAGATTCCTCACATGGGAGAAAACATGTGACATGACATTTGTCCTTTGAGACTGGCCCCTTACCTTACTCACCAGCCCCTTTCCTCTGTATCTCAAGGTCCCCAAAGGCTTATTTTAACAAAGTAGCACTGTTTGTCCCTGGCTGTGGAGGCAGCGGTGGCAGTGGTGGCAGCGGAAGCATCCAAGTAGCACTGATGGTGATGGTGGTGGAGTGGGGAGGGTCAAGTCAGACTTTCCTTATGCAGGAGAGAAGGAAGGCTGGACAAGAGTGATTTCTCTTTTGTCAAGCACATCATGCACACCCCTTGCAGATAGGACTTCTGGATGTCATCTGAATTGTACTACAGTCACTAGGAAGAGAAGGCTTGAGTCACGGCTCTCATGCTGGGGTCTCTGTATAGTGTCCACCATCCTATATGCCTTTGGGATGCCGTCACTCCTGGATATGACTCTCTAGGCTGAACTACATGCTTCAGTCACTGGCCCTGGGTCATCATAAATATGTTGCAGTGTTTTCTCCCTAGCATCAGGCGATGTCATTTCTAGATGGTTCTTACAGGGATGAGTATTTTTCTCTCCCAGTCTTCCTAGGCCCTCCTTTGGAGTATGGACACACATTCAGTAGATCACTTAGATCCATTGTTTTTATTACATGAGCAGTAACTGCACATAGAGGTGGACACATCATGATGGCGGTCTCACTAATTAGTCCCTCACCTTTACAGCGCCTGCATATTTCACCCCAGAGCTGACTTTATTTCCAATTCTGGGCAGTCTGCCAGCTGGATTTAACGTATTCTTCACCACCTCCATCCTCAGCTTCCTGTCCAAGTCTCCCTCTACAGCTGGGTTTACAGTGCTCTACAACTGGTGTCACAGCGCTCCACGGCTGGGGCTGGGATCACAGTGCTCCACAGCTGGTGTCACAGCACTCCACAGCTGGGTTACAGCGCTCTACAGCTGGAGTCACAGCACAGTTTTGCTCTCTCTGATCAGTGTATTAGTCAGGGTTCTTTAGAGTAACAGAACTTAGCAAATGAATCTCTCTCTCTCTCTCTCCAGCCCCCCCCCACATATAGCCCCACACATAATTTATTGGAATGACTTCCAGGCTGCATTGCAGCTAATTCAACAATGGTTTTGAACAAAAAGTTCAAAAATCCAGTAGTTGCTCAGTCCACAAGGCTAGATGTCTTGGCTGGTCTGAAGCATATGCTGGAATCTGAAAGAAGTAGGCTCCAGTCAAGGACTGGATGTACTATAAGGCAAGAGTAAGCAGGCAGAGAACAAAGGCTTCCTTCTTCTATGTCATTACATAGGCTTCCAGCAGAAAATGTGGCCCAGATTAAAAGTGTGTTTTCCCTCCTCAAGATCCATATCAAAGTGTAGATTCACCCACTTCAAACCAGTCAAAAATAATCTCTCACAGCTGTGCCCTCTGTTTCTGAATTATAGTTTATTCCAGATGTGGCCAAATCGACAACCAAAAATAGCCATAACAATCATTTATTTATTTTTCTTACTCATCTAAAAAATATTTGTTTTTATTTTATGTGCATTGGTATTTGGCCTGTGCACATCTGTGTGAGAGGGTGTCAGATCCCCTGAAACTAGGGTTACAGACAGTTGTGAGCTGTCATGTGGGTGCTGGGAATTGAACTTAGGATGTCTGGAAAATCAGCCAGGTTTCTTTCTTTCTTTCTTTCTTTCTTTCTTTCTTTCTTTCTTTCTTTCTTTCTTTCTTTCTTTCCTTCCTTCCTTCCTTCCTTCCTTCCTTCCTTCCTTCCTTCCTTCCTTCCTCTCTCTCTCTCTCTCTTTCTTTCTTTTTTTCTTGCTGTTTTCTTGAGACAAGGTTTCTCTGTGTAACAGCCCTGGCTGTCCTGGACTTTGTAAACGAGGTTGGCTTTGAACTTACAGAGATCCGCCTGCCTCTGCTGAGATTAAAAGTTTGCTCTACCATGCCCTATACAAGTACTGCTCTGATGCTGAGCCATCTCTCCAGCTCTGGGTATATGATTTCTTTCTTTTTCTTTCTTCCTTCCTTTCTTTCCTCTTTCTTTCTTTCTTTTCTTTCTTTCTTTTTTTCTTTCTTCCTTTCTTTGCTTAAAACTCATTTTTTATTTGACCCAATTATTAGCATAAATGCAAGAAGATTAACATCCCTAATAAAGCAGAAATAGAAGCTAGTAGATTAAAGTAGGGTTATGATTTCTAAAGTCTAATTTTAAATTGAGTAGCAGGTAATACATCATATAATAGGGAAATTCGTGTGTGTGTGTGTATGTGTGTGCTTGAGTGTGGCGGTCTGAGGTCAACCTCAGGTGTCATTCCTCAGAAACTATCTACTTTTTTTTCTTTGAGACAGGATTTCTCACTTGGATCTGGGGTTAACTAGCCAGGCAAGGCTGGCTGGTCAGTGAGCCCCAGTAATCCACCCATCTCTGCTACCACAGCACTGGGGTTACAAGTCACAGTTGGTAATTTTACATTGGTTTGGAGGATTAAACTCAGGTTCTAACACTAGGATCCCTTGCCTCTTTACAATTGCTTTTTGTGAGTTTTGGAACCTTGGTCTCCACCCTCCCACAGACTTAGCTCAACTGCTTATTCCTCAAGCCTTCAGGGTCCATAAATTGCTAGGAAACCAGGTCTGAACAGCCAAAGAATATTTCCTGTTATTCTGAAAAATGACGGTGAGGTGCTAAAAGCTGCATGAATTCGGAGTTCAGGATGTTCTGTTCTTAAGATGTAATTGCTGTTTTCTCTTTTACTTCAGACATTATTCTGTCAAACAAAAGAAATCTTAGTCTTTGCATGAGTACTATTATTTCATTAAAAAAAAAAAAACTCCTTTAAATGTGTGAATGGAAAGATTTCTGCATCATTAAAGGTGATTTTTGTTTTGTCTCGGGGCTGGCCTGCAAAGACTCCCAGAAGAGGAAGATTCATTTTAGAGGTGAGCCTTGGAGGATTTGTTGTATTCCTAGGGTAAGACATAGCCAGTTGCTGCAAATATGGAGGAGACTGTGAACATTCAGTTTAAAAATCATTTCAAAATTTAAAAAAATGTCAAATAAGCTCTTGTTTTTCATGTATGTTACCTAAATGATGAATGTGTGATCTTCAAATTTAGTATCCCTGAGAGTAGTGTAGGAATAAGGATTAAGTGGGATTTTGGTGGATTTAGGCTAGCTATCACAAGCTTGATGGATCCAGAGATGTCAGTATGTGTGCTAAGGGATGGGGGAGAACTTACTGAGACTTTGGAATAAGAGAGCAATTTGTCTCCTTGAATTACCTTTCAAGAAGTTAACCTCATGATCCAGAAATGTGTTTTTGTAATCAGCCACATCCTGGAGGCCACTGTGCATCTTGGATTTGAGTATTTTAATCTGCGTGAAGGATGTGGCTGTACATTTAATAGAACACAAATATGTTTTCATGAGCTACATTTTTTCTTGATATCATGTATTTTCCAATGAGGCAAATTACTTCTCCTTAGTCTAGTAGCCACATCAACTTTTACTACATTGAAAGGATGTGTGGTACTTAGCACTTCTTGTTAGTATTTTGGGACAAAACCTGCTTCTGGGTTACCTAGCAACTTATGATGTCATCATGTGTCGCCGGCCAGGTGGGCACACCTGGAAAGTGTGGTTACCTTGCCCCTTAAACGGACAACCCGAAACGTGGTCTCTCTCTCTTACTCTTCTCTCTTGCTCTTTCTCTCCCTCTCTCTCTTGGGGAGCCCCCCCCCCCTTCTCTCCATCATGTCCTGGTCTCCCTTTCTCCCTTCCCTTCATATCCACCTAATAAACCTCTTGCATAGAAGATCAGTTGCCAGACTCATCTTTTATTGATAGATCTAACACTTCTATGTTTTCTTTCTCTGCTCTACAGCTCTACAGTCAAAAAAACGGATGGATTTATGTTGCAGGTACCCGTTGGGGGCATTGTGTCCCTTATATATTCAACTGGTGATCGCTAAACTGGCAGAGAGCTAAGTAGTAGCCCACTAGCCAGATCTAGAATTGTTATTTCTATGGCCCTCCCCCCTCTCATATTTTGTAAACATTCTTCCTTTCTCACCTGCCTATTGGATATAATAAAGAGCTGACAACCAATATCTGGACAGGAAGTGGAGGGCAGAACTTTGAGGAAACAGAGAGAGTCCATGGGAGGAGAAAGCAAAGGTAGGAGATTTGCCAGCAACATGCAGAGATGAAGGAATGGACATGACCAGGAGGCAAGAGTTAGAGCCAGGCACGTGGTGGGACACAGTGCTAGGGTTAGTTGGGTTAAACTGGAAAGCTGGCTGGAAATCTGCCCAGCTAAGACACCTAGCTTTAAAATATCAACGCCTCAGTGTCATTATTTGTGCTGCTAGCAGGTCTGAAAGCCCCTCTATAGGTACCAACATACTATGGTGTTCTCAGGGTCGCAGTTCATGAATTCAAAAGAGAATTGGATAGAAAGGGTGGAATGAACCCTTTGGCTGTACTGATTCTTTGCTTTATAACTATTTCAGGTTGAGTTGGTCCACATGAGCATGACCTCTCTTATTGTCCATGTTAGAATTAGGAAGATGCAAACTCCTGTGGGAACCAAGAGAGCTGTGCTACAATCAGTAAGTAAAGAAGCAGCATGGCTGCCCAGAAGTCAGACTGTGGCTCTACCTCTGGGCCTTGCTCTTTACCATATTCCTCAAGCTAACACAGTTTTTGCATAGCACATGTACCCAACTGTATTTCTGAAGGTGGTTTATTTGCTCTGTGCCAATTGGTCCCCTCTCTCAAGTGTGTTGGCTAAGTCTCTACATAGAATCTTAGAAATGTCTTTACTAGAACATCTTCCTATGTAACCAGAGGTGATTCTCCTGCATTGGTTGGGTTCTGGAATGAGGGATGGTTTTGGGAACACAGGTAAAGTAAGCTGGCAAACAGAACTGGGGTAAAGGGAGGTGTCAGTCAGAGTCTAGAACATTCAGATTTGAGCATCGATTTGAAGGGTGTGGGTAGAGAGAAACTGATAGACTAGTAGGCTTAGGTGGTGGCCTAGGAAGCATCCCTGGGCAACTCCTGAAATGCTGGAGATGTAGTTCATTTGGGGGGGGTTGTTTTGTTTTTTGGTGGTGGTGGTACTGGAGTCTGAACCCAGGACGAGGCTAGATGAGTGTTCTTTTCTGAACTGTGCTTCCAGCTCTACACATAGGGTAGCCAGAGAGGACCTCTGGGTAGAATCTTTTCCTACATACATCTTCTTGATACCTGAGGTCCCTGTCCCCGGCTTTGTTTTCTGCCTGAGGCAGGACTGAGGAAGGCCTCCTAGAACTCAAATGGATTGCATACTCTCACTTGCCAGCAGGGAAGCAAGCTTTAGAACTGGCTGCAGCTTCAACAGCGCCCATCAATATTGTTGACCCAGTAATCCAGCTCCCCAGGACTCCCCAAAGGCCTGGGATTAAAGCCAAGACTCAGGCTCAGCCTGCCAGGAAGTTCTGTTGTCATCATTACCAGCCTTCAGGATGCACAAACCGGTCCTCCCAGCTTCTTTCCTCGGTTCCTCCTGAGGACTCTAGGATAAAGACTGTTTCAGATGGTCTCACCTTAGGCTCTGGGAAAGACAGCCCTTACAGCCAGCATAGCACAGGAGTGTAGGAAGTTGTTAGTCACCATCAGTCTTTCATCTGGAATGGGAGATGCTTTTATCCTACAACACTTTTGGGACTCCTGTGCACTCCAAGCTCCTTGGAGGCAATTAAAACCATGCCCATGCCAGTGTGGCTGACTTCAGTGGCTCCTTTGCTAGAGTTTTTTTCTGTTTTGGAAAGCATTTGCTCATCATATCTGGAGAAGATGAAGCTTGGTGTGGAGAGAGGAAGCTTCCTTTTGAATTCCTGGAATCAAGGAGCCCTGTCTCAGAACTGCTCATGCTGGTTGGCAGAGTTATAGCAGCATCTGAAGTGCCTCCTAGAAATCTCATCTATTGCCAAACAGATGAGGCTCAAGTTCTTGGCCAAATTTAGCAATGGGATGAAATTATATCAACTTTGAAACCATAAGGAGTGATTTTACTAAAAGGCATCTTAGCTGACATGGGGGGAGTTAGACAACAGAAGACCTAGGAACATTTTAAGCCTTCTACAGTTTCCTAGTTGCTTTCTAATTAAACACAATAAAATGCACCCACATTTCAATTAAATATAAAACCTTTCATAGAATTAAACTTTTTATGGCTTTGCTTTTATATTATCTTACTCCTTTTTTCATTAATTAAGTAATTTACTTTACATCTGATCAGAGTGTTCCCTCCCACTTCCCTCTCATCCCTTTACACCCCACTCCCGTTCTCCTCAGAGAAGGGGAGACCTCCCACGGATATCATCCAGCCTTGGCATATCAAGTTGCAGTAGGACTGGGTGCATCTTCTACTGAGGCCAGACGAGGCAGCTCAGTTAGGAGAAAGGGATCCAAAGGCAGACAACAGAGCCACAGATAGCCCCTGCTTCTGCTGTTAGAGGTCGTACATGAGGATCAAGCTGTACATTTGTTACATATAAGTCAGTCTAATGCATGCTCTCTAGTTAATGGTCCAGTCTCTGTGAGCTCCTATGGGCCCAGGTTATTTGCTTTAGTAGGTTTTCTTGTGGTGTCGTTAATCTCTCTGGTTCTTCCAATCCTTCTCCCTCCTCTTCCACAAGATTCCCAGAGCACCACCTAATGTTTGGCTGTGGGTCTCTGCATCTGTTTTCATCAGGCACTGGGTGAAGCCACTCAGATAACAGTTATGCTAACCTATCTTCAAGAACAGCAGAATATTACTAATAGAGTCAGCTCTCTCTAATGACATGGGACTCAAGTTGGACAGCTATTGGTTGGCTATTCCCTCACTTTCTGCTCCCACTTTATCCCTGCACCTCTTCTAAGCAGGTTTTGTGGCTGGGTAGGCATCTCCATCCCTCCCCTGGAAGTCTTGCCTGGTTATAGGAGGTGACTGTTTCATGTTCCATATCCCCTATTGCTGGGAATCTTAGTAGAATCACCCTCATAAAAATTGTTCTTAGATGTAAGGAACTTTTAAGGGAATAATTCCACAATGAAGTTGATATAATATTATATTTTTCAAGTAGTTAATTAAGTCACTATTACTATTAGTTTTACCTCCTATACTAGGCATGGCTCTCTAGAGACTAAAATCTACTCTTAAGTGAGAATATACCACGTGTGTCTTTCCAAGTCTGTGTTATCTCATTCAGGATGAACTTTTCTAGTTTCATCAATTTGCCTGAATCTACAGAACAACGACAAAAAAATAAAAGTGGCAAAGGAAAAAGGCCAAGTAACATACAAAGGCAAACCAATCAGAATCACTGACTTCTCAACAGAGACTATGAAAGTCAGAAGGTCCTGGGCAGGTGCCATGCAGACACTAAGAGACAACAAATGTCAGCTCAGACTATTATACCCAGTAAAACTCTCAATCACCATCAAGGGAGAAAAGATATTACATGACAAAACTAAATTTAAACAATATCTATGCACCAACCTAGTCCTAAAGTAGATACTAGAAAGAAAACTCCAGCCCAACAATATCAACTTCACTCAAGAAAACACAGGATATAGAGAACTTCACAACAACAAAACCAAAAGAAAACAAGCACACAAACACACTATCACCACCAACTCCACAAAAATAGGAACTAATATTTATTGGTCATTATTATCTATCAACATCAATGGATTCACCTCTACAATAAAAAGACACAGACTAACAGAATGGTTGTACAAAGAGGATCCAACATTCTGCTGCATCCAAGAAACACACCGCAGCAACAAAGATAGACACTACCTCAGAGTTTAAAAAGGTTTTCCAAGCAAATAGGCCCTGTATCTTAAAGCTTGTATTCAGTCTCAAATCTTTGGCTTATCATTTTTATGACCTATTATTTTATCACCATTTTTATTGTTTTTTACTTATTTTCTTGCTATAAAGCCCACCTTAAACGTGTGATCTTTCTGTCTCAGCTTTTTGAGTGGTGAAGTTACATTCTCTGTGATGGCTGGCTTACAGTTTTTGTTTTTGGTTAATCTGTATTAATTATACAGATTATTAGTTTCAATGTGATTTTTTTCATATATGCATGCAGTGTACACTGGTTAAATTTAACCTCCCTTACCTCTTCCTTTCCAATCTTTTCATTTACTTTTTTTAAAAAAGATTTTCTTATTTTATGTATATGTTTTGGCTGTGTGTATATAAATGTATCACATGTGTGCAGTGCCCATGGAGGCCTCAAGAGTGTATCAGATTCCTATAACTGGAGTACACAATGGTTGTGAACTACCACATGGGTGCTGGAAACCAAGACTGGGTCTCCTCTGCAAGTTCAGCAAATGCTCTAAACTGCTAAGCCATCTCTCCAACTGCTCCCTTCCCCCACCCCCCACATACATGAGTTTAAGTCAAAATCCTATTGAACCCTTATTGAAAACTTAAGGGAACAAGGAAGGGACTTGGCTCACCAAGTCCATCATGATGGCAGGAGGGTGAGGCAGCTGGTCACACAAGCAAAGAAAAATCAATGTGGGTCCTCACTTGGCTTTCTCCTTTTTATTCAGTCAGAGAGCCCATAACACTGAGGGGAAAGTGACAACAGCCCTTGCAAGTTGCTGCTCACATTCAGGGTGGGTCTTCACCTTCAGCTAAATCTTTCTGGACATATCTGCTCATACACATACAAACACACACACACACACACACACACACACACACACACACACACACACTGTGTTTCCATAGTGATTCAAAATCCAGTCAAGCTGGCAATGACTATTAACCATCATAGAAACATTTAAGTTATCATTTAATATTTACTTTTATTTCTTTACAGGCTTTAGTGTCAGACACCAAGGGGGTGGAAGTTCAATCATAGATTTTGCTTATATCAGAGCAGAACTGGAAGTTTATTTTCAAATCCCATGTTCCAGAGTGGTTCCTCACTCTAATCTCATAGTGGCTGAGATTAGAGGTGTTAGGATATGGCAGCCGAGATTCTTGCTGGGAGGCCTCAAACTTGGAGAACACACTCAAGATGCAGCTAAAGAGAGTCCAGAAGGCTGGGTGTGACACACAAGTAACTCTAGAGGCTGAGGCAGGAGGATCACAAGTATGAGGTTGGCTTGGGCTTCATTGTGAGTGTCAGAGGAGGCTGAGCAAGATTCTATCTCAAAATGCTGAAAGAACACAGTAACTATTACAGCATCAACTCCAGAAAACAAAGATAATTTGGCCAGGTTTCTACTGAATTCACAGCTGAGAAGTGTTGGCTGGAGGGAAGATGAATGAAAGATATGTTTACACTCCTTCTTCTAAGGCACTGTTGATGGCCACAGATGTGCTTCTCTCTCTTGTAGAAAACATTGGCGAAATGGACAAAAGTCAGCCCCTTGGGGGCAGATACAAATTGTCAGATTATATGTGTATTTGGTAATCATTCCCTCTTACAATAAACACTGAATATACTCAGAAGAGAAGTCACATGTCTAGGTAACTGCTGAAAATTTCCTAAGCACCATGAGATAATGAGTGAAAGTGGATACCATCACCCCACCTCTTTAGAACCATCTGCCTAAGTTCTACTTTCTCTGGATCCCGTAGACTGCTCTAAGACTCCAGCAGTTGTGACATGGATGGCTGGTAAATCCTGTGGCTTAAGCATTTAGTTAGATGATGGGTTGGTTCCTCCCAGGTCAGAGCTCAGCCTGCTAATGCTGCTGCTGTAGAAGGCAGGACAACTTCCTCTCAGTGTCGTGGAAACTTGTTGTCAATAGACACCAACATGTAGGGGCCATGACTCTGCCATCTAAATGTTCAGAAGTTCTGTCTTGATAATGGGAAGAATAATGTCTGCAGTTTTGGTTTGCCAGGTCAGGAAGAAAATACTGCCCCAAGTTTGTGTGCAGAGCAGAGAATGGCAGGGAATTCTCTGGGAGAGAGGCAGGCAGGCTCTCTGCTAGGAAAGCACTGGCCAGGACTTCCAGTTCATTTCACACACCGTGCTTGTGGGAAAAAAAGGTCACACATAGTTATCTCATGATTACTTGGTGTCAAGATCTGTGATAGTAGTTCGTGTGTGGGCTCTCCCCCAGCACACCTGAGGGTGGGGAAACTGGGAAGTCATGAACTCAGGAACGTACAAGACATGGAGCTTTTTTCTCTTCTTCCTGGAAAAATGCAGATTATATTGTTGCTCTCTTTAGCATTCCCCAGAATCTCTGACAGGCTAGCAAGAAAAGACATGTTTTATTTGTTATTTTAAAAAATATTTATTTCACACATACTCGTATTTTGCCTGCATGTATGCTTGTGTACCTTGTGGGTGCAGAGCCTGTGGAGGCCAGAAGAGGGCATGGGATTCCCTAGAGCTGGAGTTACAGACAGTTGTTAGCAATCATGTGAGTGGTGGGAACCAAACTTGGATCTTCTGGAAGAACAGCTAGTGCTCTTAACCCCTGAACTACCTCTCCTACCCTCAGGAAGGAAATCTTTAGGTAATAAACAGAGAGTAGCAAGCTATCTTCCTTTAAAAGTAAATTAAGTGAACACACTATTAGTTTTGCTATTTTCGCTTTTGCTGTGCTGGTGAGCATTGAATTCAGGGCCTTACATAGGCTAGGTCAGTGCTCTGCCATTGAACTATAACTCAGTCCCACCCTGGTTATTGAAAAAGGTTGATTGTCCACGTGATTACTTTGTACGAATTTGTGCATCCTATAAGCCAGTGCACATCAGCAGTGAGTAATGTACTGTTGATAGTAAACTACAATATGAAAAAATTACAGGTTGCCTATTTTAGAATATTTTTGCCAGTACACCATCACATGACATTATATATATATGCCATTTAAACACAGATAAGCAGATAAGCAAAAAATACATAAAGCAATTTGCAGTGGATGTCTGACTCCCTAAATAGTACTGAGCCCTGTAGTTCTTTCTCTCTCTCTCTCTCTCTCTCTCTCTCTCTCTCTCTCTCTCTCACATACATACACACACACACACACATATATACATACATATATATGCACATATAAACTGTAAATACATACATTTACACTAAAGTAGGCAGAGTAAACTATTAAAATAAAGTGGAACAATTGAGACAGTAATTGTTACAGTAATTGTTACAGTCATAACATTGCCAGATTCACTACATCTGGGCTCTGTGGCTATTATTAAGTTGCTGGAACACCAGCACAAGAACTTTATAGTGGGTTTGCTGTCTTCTGTAGATGCCAAGCAGCTGGTGGGCAGTGTGCATGGCTTGGATATGTGGGGTAAAGGGATGGGTCCGATGGGTCAGGACAGCATGACAGCTCAAGGTAGGGGCAAGTTGCTCCTCAGAATTGTGGGCAACTTACATCTCAGTTGTTTCTTGATTTTTTTCATTTAATATTTGAAATACATGTTAGTTTTTAAAACAGGCAATGCAAAATAATGGGTTTGATTATGGTATTTTAATACATTATTTTTCTTGCTGATTGTTCTTGTCCAATCTCCTCTGTCTCCCCAATCATCTCCTACTTGTTCCTTGCCCCACTACAGACTCTCTTTTGTGTCTTTGTCACATGCTTTATGTCCCAGATTAAGATATCTTTTTCTTGTCTCCTGGTCCCTTTTCTAGTTTCATTACCTATTCCTACCCAAACATAGATATATATCCAGATGCAAAAATTAAAATCTAGGCTTTGCAAATGAGAAAAAAAAATCTAGTGTTTGTCTAAGTTTGGCTTATTTTGCTTAACATAATTGACTTCCAATTAGATTCATTTTTTTTCTACAAATGTCATTACGTCAGTTTTCTTTAAAGTGGAATAAGATTCCACTATGATGCATATCATATGTTTTTGTTCCCTCATCTGTTAATGGACAGTTGGGCTGCTTCAATTTCCTGCTACTATTGAGAAGCGATGAGCATGCATATGGTGGCAGGACATGCAGTCCTGCAAGAATACACCGAGTGGTGTGGTGGAGCTAGTTGCAGTGTTTGAAACTGCCTCATTAATTTCCAGAGTGTGCCATCAGCTTATACTCTTACCAACAATGAGTAAGGATTCCTTTAACTTCGAATGCTAGGCAGCATTTGTTGCCACTTGTTTTTGATATTTTTATTTATGTTTATGTTGTTTTGTTTGCATGTATGTCTATGAACCACTTGTACGCCTAGTGCCTGAGTAGGTCAGAAGAGGGCATCAGATTCCTAGAACTGGAGTTGCAGATGCTTGTCAGCTGCTGAGTAGGTGTTATGAACTGTACCTCAGTCCTCTGGAAGAGCAGCTAGTGCTCTTAACTGCTGAGCCATCTCTTCAGGCTTTGCCATTTGTTTTCTTGATGATAGCTGTCTTAGTTACCACGTCTATTGCTGTGATGAAATAGCATGACAAAAAGTGACTTGGGGGAGGAAAGGGCTTATTTTGCTTATACTTTCACATCACTTTTCATCATCAAAGGCAGTCAGGGCATGAACTCAAACAGGGCAGGAACCTGAAGGCAGGAGTTGAAGCAGAGGCCATGGCATGGTGCTGCTTCACCCCTACCTTGCTCAGTTGAATTTTTTTATACAGCTTAGGCCCATCTGCCCAGGGATGGCACCACCCACACTGCCCAAACCTCTCACTTCAATCAGTAATTAAGAACATGTACTATGGGCTTGCCCACAGGACAGACTAGTGGGGACATTTTCTTAAATGAGGTTCTCTCTTCCCAAATAACTCTAGCCTGTGCCAAGTTGACATAAAACTAACCAGAATAATAGCCATTCTGACTTTGGAACCTCAAAGCAATTAAAATTTTTATTTTCTTGATGGCTAAAGATATTGGAAAGTTTTTCAAATAGTCTTTGTCACTTATATTTCTTTTGAGAACTGTCAGTCTATTCCGTTAGCTCACTTATGGACTGGTAAAGTTGGATTTTCATGTTTAAATTTTGTAATTCTTTATGTATTTAGACATGCTACTCAGAAAGCATTTAAAACTTAATATTTACTTCTTGTTTTTTATTTAATACTTTTATCTAATATTTTTAAAAATATAAAATTAGGGCTGGGGTGATGAGTTGATGGGCAAAATGCTTGTTGTTGAAGAGTGAGGACGTGAGTTCATAAAAGCTGAGTGTGGTGGCACACATCTCTAGTCTTAGTGCCAGGGTGGGGAGGCAGAGACAGGTGGGGCTTGGGATCCTCACTGGCCTGCCAATCTAACCAAACCAGGATCAGTGAGACATGCTGTTGTAAAATTTAAGTTTGAGAGAGGCAGAAGGTGGGTAATCTTGACCTCTGATCTCCCTGTGTATACACATGAACAAGCATACTTACATGTATATATGTATCTACCAATGTATACATATAAACACACACACACACAATTAGGCCAGGTGCGTTGGCTCACACCTGTAATGCCAGCACTCTGAGAGGCAGAGTCAGGCAGCTCTCTGTGAGCTGGAGGCCAGCCTGGTCTACAAAGCAAGTCTAGTTCAGCCAAAACTACAGAGAGAAACCCTGTCTCGAAAAAACAAAACAAACAAAAAAACAAAACATAAAATCATTGTAAAATATCAGTGGTATTTTTACAAAATATTTAAAATATTTACATATATAGCAAACAACATGCAGTTTTGAAATAACTTCTAATATTTTATGATTTCTGGTCATGAGTAACTGAAAACATGTGATGTGAAACATGGCTTAGATAATGTTGGCTAACACACATTCCGGAGCTCGTGGTTGTAGCATGTAACAGTGTTTTGCCACCACTGATGGACCTGCTAGCTGTAAGATCAAGGTGCTTAGCACAGGTTAGGAAGGAAATGCTTTCCCCAGTTACACAGGTACAGCTGACAGCCAGTATGGAGACTGTGATCAGGACATGAGTGTCTGGTGCTGAGGGTGCCGAGGCACACTGGAGTGCGGGTAGTAGAGCTTCTGGAGGACTCCACATCTGTGGGAGCCTTTTCAGCTGTGTGTGTTCACAGCAACTTACTCACTAGTTGCAAGACCTTAGGCAACTTATCTGCTCTTGGCTCCACTTTTTTTTATGTGAAAATGAGAATAATAATAGTGCTTCCTCATTTGGTCATTGTGAAGATTAGATGATATTGTAAGGCTTAGTGACTGGCTGGGTAAACATTTGCTCATTGTTAACTGAGAATACTCATGTGGGCTGAGCAAGCCAGATACACTTACTCCTCAGTGTCTGCAGGGGACTGGTCCCAAACCCCATGCTCAAGTCCTTTACTGAAAATGTAGTGCTTGCATCTAATGTATGCCTACTCTGCTGTGTTGCTAGATTACTTAGTATGCAATATCATACACATACCCTGAAAACTGTTATACTATAGTGCTTATGACAGTGGTTCTCAACCAGTGGGTCGTAACCCCCTTGGAATTTGAATGGCTCTTTTACAGGGGTTGCCTACAATCACTAGCAAACACAGATAGTTACATTACAATTCATAATAGTAGTGAAATTACAGTTATGAAGTAACAACAAAATAATTTTGTGTTTGGGGATCACCATGCATGAGAAACTGTATCCAAAGGGTTACACCATTAAGAAAGGTATGAACCACTGGCTTAGCAGATAGCAAAAAGAAAATACTTTCTGCACACTTTCACATTCTCATACACACTATACGTTGACCATAGCCCCATTATTATTCACTCTTATCCCCCTCTGATTATCAACAACCCTTTTATTTTCTCAGTAAGTCCCTCCTTGTCTTTGCCCTACTGCATTTCAGATATATCCAGTGTTTTCTAGCTACTGTTGCTTGAATCCTTGGCTGCAGAGCCCATGGATATGGAGTGCACACTGTATTTTATTTTAATCACTAAAACCATAGAGTTATTGAGTTTAGTCATAAATTAATTTTAGCCCAAGTTCTCATTTATAATTCTCAAACACTGGGGGAGGGGGCTGTAGTTAAAAGATAGTCAAGCTCCTATTTCCTCTCCTGGGCCACGCCATGACTTAGAAAGGGACAAGGTCTCTGCTGCTCTGGGCCATGCCTCATATCTTAAAGGAAAAAGGCCACTCTTAGCTGATGACTTCCCACATACCCTGTATGCAAATTGGCTTGCAGGTCCCTTCAAGTTGCCTTTCTGAATCTCTGGGAAGCAGAGGGCTATTCATAGTGTCAGCACTGACTGCGGTGCCTGAAGACATGCTTATATTTTTAGTATTTCCTCCGTGGGGTCTGGCTGAAAAGGTCATGGTTATTTTCATGCCTAATGTCAACGTATGGATAGTCAAGGTGAAGACCTCATTTCTGTAAAGAGGGCCCCAGCAATGTCAGGATGTGGGTTTTTCCTTCTCTTGGGAATGCCATTTTTCTAATGGCCGATAAGGAAAGTACTTTGTAAACCTCAAAGCAGTTGGTATAGTTTCTCAGAAAGGTGAGGAGGATGAGAGGGTGGGCCTAAGGCTGCCCTGGAGAAGATGGGTCAGAAACCCAGGTAGCTGATGGACTAAGGCCATGAGTGGCAGGTGCAGAGGTTTTGGTTCTATGGTTTCTGTTCGTCAGCGCTAAAAGGATCTGTAGTGCATACTGGAAAAGCATCTCACCCTTGAAAGCATCCAAGCAGAGATGGGGAGTGGGTGGAGGCCAGGTTCTGTGGACAGACTGCATGAGGCCAATGAGAGGCCCTTGCATTGCTAGGATCTGATGACTCTGAGGGGTGGGGACAAGGCTGTTCTGCACTTTGGGTCTGGGCACTGCTCAAGCTGACTACCAAATGACCGAGTCAGTCCCTAAAGGATTCACTGCTCTGCTGCTAGGTGCTGATTTTCTGCATCAGTTTTTTTTCATGTCTTTCTTAATCTCCAGAGAATTACATTTTCCCAACATGATGGTTAAATTAAATAGAACAGTTGTTTTTTCATCCTTCTACCTCAAGTTTCAATAGAAGCCATTTTTAGATTTGTCTTGCTTGATCTTTTAAAGATATTTTAAAAATTTATGTGTATATGTGTGTGACTGCCTGTGTGTATGTGAGTGTTGTGCCTTGGGAGAGAACCTCAATCCCTTGGAGCTGGAGTTACAGTAGGTTGTGACCTACCCAAAGTGGGCACATATTGCCAGAATAATATGTGCTCCCACACTGGCTTGCCTAGAGCCTGGATATAGCACTGGCTTGTTCAGAATCTGGATGTAAAACTGGCTTGTCCAGAGCCTAGATGTAACACTGGCTTGTTCAGTGATATTTCTGATAAACTGTACTGTCTCCTGCTTTGGGGCATTGAGGGAACCTGTGAGAACCAGGTGCATGGAGTCACAATGAGCTCACAATGAGTGCAGAAAGCCCCTTTCTGGTATATAAGTCCTTTCTCTTTGGTAAAGCATGTGTACATAATAACATAATGTGCTGCTCAGCAAATATCTGCTGATGGGGACAAGGCAGTGCTGTTAGCGTTTGGTATCCAGTTATCTCATAACAGCAGCACAGCTTTCAAGGGCTCAGGGAAACTGCCCACCCACCAAGGCTTGGGTGCACAGAACCCCCATGTCTTTTCCTCATTATGTTCTCTCCTTCTGGATTTGAGGTAGGCTAGACCCTCAGATCCTGGCCATACCTCCTGTGTGCTTTGATGTTTCCTGACTTAACTTTCATCCTTGAACAAGTATGAATCCCTCTGACAACACATCCTGAAAAGGAGGCCATTGCCCAGCAAGAGCCTGCAGGAGACCCAGGTTTAATCATGAGCAAACAACAAGTAACCCTTCCTCTTGCCATGGCCCTGTGGTAGGTCTCCCTGACCTGGGAGGCACACAGTTCCTTCATGATTAACGGACTGCAGCCTAGCTGTGATCAGCAGCTCTCCCAAGCAGGGGGTGGCTGCACTCCAAACCCAGCTCACAGGAAGCTCCTAATTGGGCTCCACCTGTCAAGAGGTAACACAGAGAAAGACTTATTCCTGAAGTACTTTTTGATGACTAGTGAATAACACATTGGAGCCTTCTCATATGAAAGGTATCTCCAGCTTTCACAATTGAAATATCTTTACTCCTTGCTAACTGCTGCGAAGTCAATGATTTCCATGCATAAATCTCACTGTGGTTGGCTGTGAGAGAACTTCAGTCAGGAAGCTTCCCAGAGAGCTAGGGAGACAATAATGTTGTTAATACAGCTGCTCTTTTTACTTTTGCTTTGAAGACCTGGCTAAAGAGATGTTAGTAGAAGGGACAACATTTAGGTTTTTAACTTGTGCCAGGAGTGCAAAGAGAAATTATTAGCTTTAGGAGTAAGCAGCCCTAGGGCTAGCAATGGAGTTCAGTTTGTAGAGTGTTTGCTGAGGCTATGCCAAGCTCTGGGCTTGATCCCCTGGACCACGTAGAACTGAGAATAGTGGCTCACACCTATAATCCCAGCTCTCAGGCGGTAGATCAGTAGGATAAGACTTCAAAGCCATCCCGGACTATACAGTGAGTTTGACACATGAGACCCGGTCTCAAAACCAAATTGAAAACAAACCAAGTAAAACAAGAGTAGTTCTAAAAGGATAATACAGACCGCAGCTCTGAGCTTTTAGGCCTTAAAATTACAGAGTTAGTGTCTAACCAAGGGGTATGGAGAGGTAAGACTCAAGTAGAGATGGGGTGCTTAACAGCCCTGGTTTACAGTTAGGTTAATTTAGTTGAAATTGTGCCTGTTACTCCTTAGATGGGTGATATCGAGAAAATCATGCAATTTTTGGGCCTTCTTTTCCACATCTCTGTCTCAGGAATGATGGTACAAGCTTTCTCTGAACTGAAATGTCTTCTCAGTGGATAAACGGCAGCCCTGTTTTCTGCAGCTGTTTCATAGGGATGGTAGCATATGCCTCACTGTGTAACAGTACATTTCGAAGCAGGAGAGCAACATCTTAAATCTGAAGACTAATTGTGCAAGCTTAGGCAAGCCATACCATTTCTCTGGGCCTCAGTTTCCTCATTTTGAGAACATTGGATTAAAGAATCATTTATGTTGGTCAAGGTCCCTATCAGGAGACAGAAGCCATGCCAGCTATTTAAAGGGAAAATGTCACCAGCCAGCAGTGACACCTGAATACCCACCTGTGAGAGGGCAGAGAGAGAGAGAGAGAGAGAGAGAGAGAGAGAGAGAGAGAGAGACAGGGCGACACAGAGAAGGACACCAAGTTTACATGCTGATCCAGGTGTCAATTTAGTGGACATCAGGTTAACACTTTAAGTAGGCAAAAAAGTACAAGCAGTTTCTCACGTAGGAGCTTTACTTGGTCAAAACATAGGAGAGCTCACTCAAGGTTACACAGAGCCTGCTGTCTGGTTACTATGGTTGCACAGAGTTTCTCAGGGTCAGAGCAGTCCGCTGTAGGACAATTCTTCCCTTTCGAATTTAAACAAAGGGACCGTGCCTGTCTTAGGTGGGGGTGATTCCCAATAACTATCTTACCCGTCATGGGAGAAACCTGCTTATAGGGGGATTTCCGTGTCTTAGGTTGATAAATATCCGATCACCCAGAACCCGTCATTGACTAACCGGCCCATCACAGAGGAAAGGAGAGGTTAAAGCTGACGTTTGAGCTGGGCAAGCCAAGCCCCTACCTGGGGCGAGGGAGTCACAGCATGCTGCTGTTTCTTTTTCTTTTCTTTTCTTTTTTTTTGCATTATTTTTTTTAATTTTATTTTTATCAGTTACATTTTATTAACTCTGTATCCCAGCCGTGTCCCGAACCCTCATTCCCTCCCAGTCCCTCCCTCCCTCCCTCATCACCACTGTGCCCCTTTCCAAGTCCACTGATAGGGGG
>REGO01001259.1:2564-20502 GCA_010120015.1 Rhombomys opimus
TTTAAAAAAAAATTAGCTGTTTTCTAAAATACAGGAACATCTACATGTCTCCATCTACATGTTTTGTTTTGTTTTTAATAAGATTTGAAAGTCAAACTCTATGGGAGACAGTACCGAGAGAGAACTTAAGCTAAGAATTCTTGCTACTTACTCCTGTCTGAAGCAGAAGAGATACTGGTCATGAAGCACCTATGGCATCACCATGAAGAAACAATATAGAGGGCATAAGCCACATTCTGATTTCTTTTTTTTGTTGTTGTTGTTATTATTATCTTTTTAAATTTACAGTTTATTCACTTTGTATCCCAGTTGTAGTCCCCTCCTCATCTCCTCCTTGTCCCGCATTCCCTCCTTCTTTCTCCCCTATCCTTCTTTCCTAGTCCACTGATAGGGGAAGTCCTACTGTCTGACCCTAGCCTATCAGGTCCCATCAGGACTTCATGGATCCTTTTCCTCTGTGGGCTGGCTAGGTTGCCCCACCAGGAAGAAGTGATCAGGTAACTGAGTTCATGTCAGAGACAATCTCTTTTTCCTTTAGTAGAGACTGAGCTGTCTATGTGCTACATCTGAGCAAAGAGTTTATGTCCTTGGTCTTCAGTTGATAAGTTAGACTCTGCAGTTTCCCCTGAGCACAGCTCTTTTTAGACTTTGTTGGTCTTCTTGTGGAGCTCCTATCCTTTCAGGGTCCTTCTATATCCTCCTTCATCCATAAGACTCCCTGAGCTCTGTTCAAAGTTTGGCTGTGAGTCTCTGCATCTGCTTCCACCCCCTACTGTACTTAAAGAACCATGGCCTTCTGAATGAGGATTAAGCCTCTTCCCTAGAGTCATCATTGTTGTTTAGCTTCTTTTAGGTCTATGGATTTTAGTATGTTGAACCTACATTATGTTGTTAATATCCACTTAAAAGTGAGTATATACCATGCATATGTGTCTGCTTCTGGGTTACTTCACTCAGGATGATCTTTTCTAGTACCATCCATTTGCTGCAAATTTGATGACTTCTTTGTTTTTAAGGCTGAGTAGTATTCCATTGCGTAACTGTACTACAGTTTCTGTACCCATTCTTTGGTTGAGAGATATCTAGGTTGTTTCTAGATTCTGCTTATTACAAATAAAGCTGCTATGAACAAAATGAACAGAAATGTTGACAGTAATGAGCCACCCTTTCAAACCACCAATAAACCTGGAAACAAACACTGTTCATTTTTTTTAAGGTGAGGAGAGTAAACACCAATTTAGATATACCCATTAGTTAAATTTTCTCTTGCACTTAGCATGATTTCTTTCTAAGCAAATGCAAAGAATATGTTGTCTTACTCTATGTTGCAGTCAAAATGTAGTTATCTTTACACACCGAGTCCTTCTGCTGAAGCAGAGGTTTCCCAGACTTCATTTCCCAGCATTTCTTAGGAAAAGGGAAAACTATATTCTTTTATTGTGTCTGGTAGTGTGTCCTGTGTTGTATTATATCAAATATTTACTAGTATTTATCTTTTAGTTAAGCTGCGGTTAATCCTAAACAGCTGTATAATCAAATCACCACACAGAGACTAGGATTTATTTTTTAACCTAGAACACAATGCTGACCAATAGTTACTCCATCCTAAACCTCCAAGCCTGCTTAGTTTCCTACCATTCAGATTCACCCATTATACTTGCTTTTAGTGATATCTTTGGTCCGGTTCATTCTCCACATCTTTCCAAGACCTCTCCTCCAGCCTCTCCTGCAGCTTCTGCTCCTCTCCTTCCTCCTACTCCTTCATTTCCTCCCACTCTGAACCAGGATGTCCCACCCTATCCTCTCCAATGCTCAACACTGTGGCTGGTTGCTTTAATTGACAATTTAGAGAACAAATGGTGGCATGATTACACAAACTTGAGACAGATGATGCTTAGATAAGTATCACAATGCAATATCTGGATTGAAACCAGTTAGTGGGGGAGAGAAATCAGCATTTGAATGAACAAGGGTAAAGTGTATACATTCCAAAAGAACATTATACCAACAGGCCTGTAACAGCATCTCCCTCTGTACCCTAGGCTGGCCTTGAATTTACTCTGTAGATCAGACTGGCCTCAAATCCTCATCATGTAGATCAGACTGGCTTCAAACCTATAGCAAACTCTCCTGCCCAGCCTCCCAAGGGCTGTGATTTTAATGAGCCAAGCCTAGAATCACATCAGAATTCTCTCTTTTAGAAAAAAATTCATAAAAGATATGAGCACTAGTCTGTAGCTTGTGCTAGGAATAGGTCTCTGCCTCTTTTTTAAAGTGTGAAAAGATGAATGTTCCCCCCCTCTGTTCTATAAAACTCATCCTTAGATATGATTCAGCTAAACCAACAAAGCATACTTATTTTTAATTTATGTGATGTTTTTCTACAACGAACATATGTCCACAAGGAGTAATTTTCAAGAAAATTCTCACAGATATTTCCCTGTGGATCAGTAAACGAGGACAAGCAAACAGAAAAGCAGAGACCCTAAATGTCATACTTGGTGGAGGTAACTTTTCATTGCCTGCTTGATATAACATAGAATCAGCCAGAAGTAGAGTTTAATGATGAGTTGTTTAGACTGACCTGTGAATATGATTGGTGGTGACAATCTTGATTGTTAACCGATATAGGTAAAGCAGGTCATCCTGGTCAGCACTGCTTGCCAGGCAGGGGTTTGAGCAGTGTAAGAATGGAGGAAGAGAGGTGAGCTTGTTCAAACGCAAAGGTCCATCTATGCATTTATCCCTCTCTGCTCTTGACTGTGGACACGATACCCTAAGTTCCTGCCTTGATTTCCTCACACTGTTGGATTGTGGCCTGGAATAGCAGACTGAAATGAACTTTTCTCATTTCTTCCTAGTTAAGTGTTTGGTTTTGTTTGGGTTTTTTTGTTTGTTTGTTTGTTTTTTGTTTTTTGTTGTTGGTGGTGTTGTTTTTGGTCGGGATATTTCATCCTGGTAATGACAACAAAAACAAACAAACTAGGACATACCTTTTCCATCCCTCTAAAATAAACTAGAATTAATGTATTTTACTTTGAACACACCTGTTTTGTTCTTCCCTAGTAATTATCAATGTTTTAATCCAGTTAGCAATGGCATATTCACTTTATTCTCTATGCCTAAAATTCACTCAGTGAATAGCCCTAGGTCTTAATGTACTAGCAGGCACAACTGCTGTTCTTTGTGGGTGCCTTTGCTTTTGTATTGTGTTTGAAAAAAAATTCCAAAACAGAGTATGAGCATTCTCTGTTACCTTGAATGTCCCAGTTTGCTTTCTGTGGCTGTTATAAAACATCATGACCAAATCAGCTTTGTGGAGGACAGGGTTTATATCAGCTTACACTTGCAAGTCACAGCACTTCATTGGGGGGGGGTGTCACAAGAGGAACTGAGGTACGAATAGATGCAAGACACCCTCCCTGCCCCACTTCTCATTCTGATTTTTTTTTTTTTTTTTTTTTTTTTTTGTCTAACTGCTTAGGGATGGTACCAGCAACAGAAGGTAGGGCCCTCCCATAGCAATTAAGCAATCAAGGAAATGCCCACACAGACGTGTCCATAGATCAATCTTATCTAGGAAACTCCTCAATTGAAGTTCCTGCTCCCAGGTGACCCTAGTTAGTGTCAAGTGGCAATATAAACTCACCGATGCTCTTGGTCCATGGTGAAACTGCATTGCTTTTTCCGGTCGGCTTGCTGCAATAATTTATGAGCTTGAGCACATCTCTTACATCATTAAAACAAATCTGGACCTTGGGAACACCCCTGTATTCATCGGGAAGCAGGTAAGAAAACACTGATGGAAGCCGGCTGAGCTGCTGAGAGTTTGTTGGGATCTGTGAACCTATGGAGTATCTGTTGTCAATAATTCGGTGGATAATTAATCAATAGAATTATTCTTAAACAAAGAAACCACTGTCACCAAGATATTTACCACTTGAAAGACTGACTTTTCTTTGTCTTGAAAGCAAAAACATACACATGTCACCCGTATAGGAAGTAGAGAGCTGTGTAATTCCATATCTGTACAGGATGTATAAAGAGCTGGATAAAACTTCTACATAACATGCAGGTTCTGCCATAGTTTAACTAGAACATTCCACTTCCTGGCAGAAGTGTGATGACGTGAAGTGTCCACCACTTTAAAGAGATATTATTTACAAGCAAAGTATCTCTACAGTGAAATGTTGACATTGCCTTGCTATTGTTACTGTACTTTTGCTTTAAGGAGTGAGTGATATCACATGAGGGGTTTAGTGTGAGAGATTATGCAAGCAGCTTACTGCTCTTATTGTATTTTTCAACTCAGGAGTGTATGAGTGACTATTAGCATCTGAGAGTGTGTGTGTATGACTCGGTGTGTGAGCATATGTGTTTGTTATTGTTAGTATGTGAGAGTGATGTGCAAGGGTGTGTGACTGAGAGGGCAAATGCCTGAGTGTGCAAGTGAGCATGTGTGGATGTCTTTTTTTCTATATGTGTATGTTAAAGATTTGCTCATTTTTATAAGTGCTTCCATGTTATGTTTGGTCATGGTGTGTCTGCAGGATCAGAGGTGGCCAGATCAGTCAGATCTGGTATAACAATTGTGAGGTGCTGGGAATGGAGCTCTGGGTACAGTGGATAATCATCAAGCACTCTCACCCACTGAGTCTTTGCCCCAGTCTTCTCCTTATGTTTTTTTTTCTTATAAAGGAAAACATTTAACTGGGGATGACTTACAGTTTCAGAGGGTTAGCCCATTATCATCATGGCAGGGAGCATGCAGTGTGCAGGCAGACATGGTGCTGGAGAAGGAGCTGAGAGTTCTACATCTTGATCCACAGGCAGCAGAAGGAGACTGTGTGCCACACTGGGCAGAGCTTGAGCATATATATCTCCTCAAAGTAGGCCTCCACAGTGACATACTTTCTCCACACCTCCTAACAGTGCCCCTCCCTGTGGCAATGCATTCAAACACAGGAATCTATTGGAACCATTCCTATTCAAACCACCACACAGATCAAACAAAAAATGTAGTAGGCTTATTATCCATTTCATGCCTGGAAATGCCATGATTGATAAACTAGAACCAGATCCATGTGAATCATGGCCACCATGAAAATCACTTTGCCCGTGCTGCCCATTACATCTAAGGCCCATGTTTCTCCTTATGTTTTAAACAACAATTTATACTAGAAATGTATTCTATATCAAATATCAGATACTATTATGAATGTCTATGCCTCCTCCAACTCACACAGACACAAACACACACACCAAGCACTCACAAATATAATATGACAATTTGAGGCCTCGAACTTTTTATATTAGTTCTTCTATTGATTGCTGCACTGTTGGCTGCTAAGTTAGTGACTTGTCTTTCCAGTGTTGCCCCAGCATATTCCCCTTTTGGTACACCCCAGACCACCATCTATTATTACAGTCCTTTCATAAGATCTCTGGGTTTCTGGACTTTTCTCTGCCATATGACTGTAGTTGTGTTGCCTCATTGCTGGGCTTTTGCAGTGATAGCACCCAGGGCATCTGTGTCAGTAGGACCCTCTATCATCCCACCTCCATCTGTGAGAAACAACCTGTGTGTAAGTTGCTCAGATCATTCCTCCCTGTCAATACTCTGTCTGTTTTTAAGATTTTTTTAATCAAACTTTGATGTTGAAAGTGTTCATGTTTAATGACTTTCTGACTGGGTCTTGATACCTGCCTTAGCCACACTTGATCCAACTCCTACCTCACTATTTTGTAGTCAACTTGTCCTGGATTTGTTTCCGTGCAGAAAAGTGCTAGAATTTCACATCATTTTGAGTGTTTCCATGACAATTTCGTTAGCGATGTAGACGTGTATAAATGAACCACTGTAAGTGAATGTATTCAGTGTGTGTGCGTGCGCAAGTGCACACATGTGCACACGCATGTCTGTGTGTGTGTAAATTGGTTGCACAGTTACTTTTCTTTATGACTGTTTTTGCTTGTGTTTATTGGTAGGTATAGGGCCCTCATGGTGTATGTAGAGGCAAGTGTTCTGTTTGTATCATTCTGCCTTATTTCCCAGTGACAGTCTCTCACTCAAACTGAAGCTGGGCATTTAGGCTAAGCTGCCTGGTCAGAAAATCCTGGGGATTGACCTGACTCTGTCCCTATACACTAAGATTACAAACATGTACAACCATACTTGTCTTTTATGTAGGTCTTGGGGATTCAAACTTGGAGCCTCAAGCTTGTGCAGTTAGGATGTTTGCCCACCAAGCCATATTTCCAGACCCATAGTGCATTTTAGTTAGAACATATTTCACAAAACTTACAAATTTTTAAAAAAGAAGTTGACATCAAATGCAAATAATCTGCTAATATCTTCCCAGTTTCTAAATGAGCTATATGCAAAGGAGCTCTGTGCTTCGAGACAGGCTTTAATAAAATTAAAAAACCTTCTCATAAAACAAAAGTGGAATTACTGTATGACCCAGCTTATACCACTGCTGGCCAAAGGACTACAGAATACTTACATATACATAGCAGCTTAAATGTGCACCATCAAATGACTGGATGATCTCTCTCTCTCTCTCTCTCTCTCTCTCTCACACACACACACACACACACACACTTACACACACAATTTCATTAAGCCAGAGAGTAAATGAAACTTGCAGGAAAATGGATTTAACCCGGCTCTAAACAAGGAGCTTATGCTCTCTGATGTGGGTTCCAGCCACTGCTGAGCGTATCAATATGGTGAAGACCAGGAAACTAGAAAGCACCCAAAGATTGAAAGGCAAGAACATTTAAGGAAACGGAGCCGGAAAAGGTATGAAACAGTGTGGAAGTGTAGAAGACAACATTTGAAGGCCAAGGTGGGGAAGGAAGGGGTAAATAAATGAAGGGGAAGCCAGGGTTGTGAGGGAGAAAGCCAACCAAAACAAAAAATATGTAATAATGTCACATGGAATCTGGTTACTTTGTAAGCAAAATTTAGGAGGTAAAATAAGCTATTTTTTAATATTTATTTATTATTTATACAACATTCTGCCTGCACACCAGGTCTTACTGTTGATGGTTATGAGCCACCATGTGGTTGCTGGGAATTGAACTCAGAACCTTTGGAAGAACAGCAAATGTTCTTAACCTCTGAGCCATCTCTCCAGCCCAAAATAAGCTATTTTTAAGTGAGGAACAGAAACAGAAAAAGGAGATTTACTCGTCTAAATTTTTTGGAACTAATATTTTGTTTGTTTTTTCCATTTTGAGTTTTTATTTTTTTTAATTACTTACTAAAGACTACCCTCCAGAGAACTTGGCTGTACATACAAGCATATTGTCCATAAGAGCCAACAGAGCTCAATGATGTACATCGTCACAAGAGTCCATGAGAAAATAGCCTTAGCAGTCCCTCATTCTCAAGTTTTGATTTTGAAATAACAAAACAAAACAATGACAATCAACTACACTTTCCTTTAGTTGGCTGAACTGTGTACGTAAGTCTTCATTTGACCACAAAATTTCCTCTGAGGTTAATTGTCTTTTTAATGTTCTCCAAAAAGCACTGTCAGGAAGGACCCTCTTCTAGAGACCACATCTATTTCTGAGAAAGACTGGCTTATGGAGGGGATGTCTTCAGAACATCAAGTCCTAGGCCCACACAGCTTCCTGCTCCTCTCCTTGGCCTTAACAACATGGCCAGATTTGATCCTTCACTTGCTCAATTAATTTGATGCTCCTCTGGGGGATCCGGGAAGAGTTTTCTTGCCGACGATCTCCTCTCTGGGGCTGTGATGGGAATCTTAAAACTGTCATTTCCTCATGCTACCTCTACGCTGTGTCTTTCTTTTGGATCTTTATGGAGAGATAAGAACACACGGGATTTTCTTTAAAAACCGACTCAGGAACCTGAGAAAAATTTCATACAACTTAATCCTCATAACTATCTGGGGATTGAATTCATTAACTTATCTAGTTCTACCCCAGGGATTAGAATGAGAGAACAGGTCAATGCTTCTTTCACGTGAAAACACAGAAAGTTAAACTTAAACATGCATGGGCAATTACTCAGCATATATGATGCATTCATGTCCATAGATATTCTGAACCATGGCTTCTGTTACACAAAGTATTTTTTTTTCCTTGAGAAATAATTCTTTCACGGTTTCAAAATTCCGAATGTGAAATGCAAAAGCAAGGTTTTAATGTTTTGTTCTGTACATTTTAATATGGTACCTTCCATAGCAAGAACTGATTAATCATTCTTACAGAAGAAAAAGAAGAACAATAGACAAAAAAGCGATTGTGAATGAAAATGAAACATGTCAGGATATAAAAAGATTCTCAGTTTAAAATGAAAATTGCTGAAGAAAATAAACCAAAAGACAAAAGGCTTCACCTTTGAGTTGCCAGCACTTTTGTGGTACATGGGGCCCTCCAGAGACTCAGAGCCAAAAGCAGAAAGAGATTTATTATGGGGAATTGGCTGGCCCCATTATGGAGGCTACAAAGTCCTGGATCTGCCATCTACAAACCAGATACTCAAGAGAGGTTGTGCTGTATTTCCATCCATGTTCGCCTTCAGCAGAGCATAAAATTATGGGAACAACAATTTTATTTTCTAATGGGTCACTAAGGACAACAGTGAGAAATGCCCCTTTCATTTACATTCCTTAATTCCTGGACCTGTGAACCCTTGTGGGAAAAGATGTGCATGGTATGTGAAATATTGGTTCAACATAGATAGTGTCAGAGGGGACATAAACTAAACCTGCAAAGGACTGCCACTCAGATGCTACTGTAAGTCAGTTTCCAATCCATTGCATCTGGAAATCTGTCTATTAGAAGATGAGAAAACATGACAAGATCTAGGGAACATGATATAAAGAGGGGAACCTGATGATATTCAAGGTACATGTCGAGATATAAGCAGAATGATACAAAGTAGGGGACGTGACAAGTGAGTGCCCATTTTCACACTCCTTTTTTTGTGATGTGAGTTATGTGGCCATTTTGAATGTCTTATGGAATAACATGGTGGTATACAGGGAATCCATAAAGGCAGTTTGCAAGGAAGCATTGTGTGCAATGCCAGTCCAATATCCAGTAAAAATTGAAACACCTCCTCTTCCCAGAAGATGTTGATTTACCATCACCATTTTCCCCCATAGCTGGAAAATTACACCAGGGAATAGTACCTAAGAAAGGATGAAAGATCTATTGCTGGCAAATTGAAGCAGAGGTATTCCATGGCCATGTGAATCAAAGACCATGTCTTTAAGCATAAACATAAACACCATTTGGTCACAACTGACAACTTTGTTCATGTGCCTATTGCCTAATTCCATGGAATGCTGGAGAAAGAAATGGGCTCCTATCCCTGGAGCAGGTCTTTCTAGTCTTTTGGTTTTGGAAATCTTACTCTGGCAACTCTAGCATCTATGTGCTATAAAAAAAATATCTTCACTCTTTTCTGCTCCTTTAGAGAAGTCAGATGGACTTCTCCAATTTCTTTAGCACTAATTTCCCAATTCCTTCCTTTCACACTACTAGGCATAGCTCATGAATGTGTTAATATGGACAGGTCTAGTCATCTCTCCAGCCAAGCAAGTATATAGGTGCCCTGCCTAAATTTGGGGGTGGATTTTGCCATTCATCTCACTCCTTCAGATATGCCCTATTGATATCTGTGGTTGATGTAGAACCAAAGCAAATGTAAATAGATTTCTAACAGGGCCTGATTTTTCTCTTCCTAGTTCCACTCACAATGAGCAATTATCCATGAGGCTGTAAGTGTAGGTTCAGAGGAAGCAGGACATCAGGGGTTACATACAAAGGCAATGGGGCCCCTTCAATATGTATTTTTTCCTATGCTCTGAGAATCTGCTTGGGTCAAATCAGAGATATAACTCCCCTACTTAACGGTAGGTGGCTGCTATGAATTCCAGTTTTATGCTTGATGGGGCATTTGACAGTTCAGCATGGACCACTGAGGTTTCACCACAACATGGTAACTCACAATTAAGCAGTCATATAAGAGGCAATTGAACCAAGATCATCTGCTAGCTCTACCTACTACTACATACCCAGATATCTAAGCAACCTCAATGAAATCTACTGCAGGTTTTGAAGAAACTTGACTATAATTCCCGTCAATGTCTTCAAACACAGCACAGCACAGCAACCCTCCTGCTCTTCACTTCTCTGATCTTTTGACTACAGTTGCTTTGCTCGCTCCGGCTTGTAGTCTCATCCATGTAAGAAACAAACTCAACAGACATTGTCTCATGTTGACTTTGGGGGACTTGATTTTTCAACCGTTTAAGCCCCTCAATCAAGCTCACCTGGGCTGAGAAGGGCCTTGAAACTCTCAAAGACCTGTGCTGATGTTACGTCCAATAATTGCAGATGCATTGATTTGTACTGAAGTTTTGGGACATGAAAAATCACAACCTCTTTAAATTTTATTTGCCTTTTGAAGTTACTTGTCTAACCTATTTGGCAAAATAGGAACTAGATACATCTAAAAATAATACTGCAAATCACAACTGTTCAAAAATCCACTGTCTTCCAAAACCTCTTTAAAGCATCCCACCAAAATGAAAGAAACCTCTGCTATATGCACTTACAATTTCCACTAACAAAGTACTATGCCTTTAACTATATGTGTGTTAAAAGATACAATTATGCTTTGTGTATCTTGAGTGTTGTACTAATGATATCATATACAGAGCAAAAATACATTTTGAGATTTAGCATATATATATATATATATGTATATTCTCTTTTTAAAGCTGCAATCACTCTAGTAGATAGATATTTGACAATATTTAAATGTATTCTTATGTACTTGCATGTTATCATTCTGGAACCTTTTTGCCATGTCTCTTTCCTAACGAAAAATATAAGTTTAATAATCAAAAATTGTGTTTTCAATTTTCAGAGAAGACATTTGTTCATATGTAACTTAAATAGTGAATCTTTTGTAATCTTGTTAATCTTATTTTTATTTTTTTGTATAATCGTGCTGAATTTTTAAAAACTTAATTATGGGTTTATTTCCTTTTTATTCGTATTATTTTATTATTGTGTTTAATATTTGACCTATGATATGCCAGTTTCAACGAGAATACTTTTTTTTTAACATACAATAGGGTGATAGCAGTTCTTCAGCACCAACCTGCTTATGCAAATGCCTTATCATTACTGTGATACTTGGTAAGATATTAATCACATCACACAGGTTTTACCTTTGATCTGGTTTTTCTCTGGATACATCATTCTAAACATCAGAGTTACTTGAGTTTGTGTGCACATTTGTCCTTGGCTAGTTTTGTGTCAACTTGATGCAAGCTAGACTCACCTGAAAGACGATCCTCAACTGAGAAAATATCTCCACAAGATCCAAGTGGGGGACGAGATCCAAGTAGGGGACATCTTCTTAGTGGTTGACGGTGGAGGGCCCAATTCCATGTGGTTATTTCTATCCCTGGACTAACGGTCTTGGGTCAGATAAGAAAGGAGGCTGAAGAAGACATAAAACCAAACCAGTAAGGAGCAACTACACCATGGCCCTCTGCATCTGCTCCTGTGTCCAGGTTCCTGCCCTGTTGAGTTCCTAGCATGGCATTTCTCAGGGATGAACAGCAATGTGGAAGTATAAGCCAAATAAACCATTTTCTCCCCAGCTTGCTTTTTGGTTATGGTGTTTCATCAGTAAGTCAACATTTCCCAACAATACTTTGACCAGCATTTAATTTGTGGGCTTCACTTCAATAGATATTCATTAAATACCACATTCGTTTAATTGGAATTTCTTCCGTTCTCATCAATTCTTAAAATGCTTAGAATGTGTCATTCTACATATGATTAAATCTACTTTGAATGCTATTAAGTACTACTATCTACCTGTTGTTGTTTCATCTCCTATTTACATAAGTATACTATTATCAAAAATGGTAAGGCCATTATGGATTCAATGGGCAGGAACATACTTGGACAAAGAGATCAATATTTCTTTTTATTTTGCATATATTATTATTTCTTATTTCTTTCTCATTCTCTCTCTTTCTCTGTGTGCATGAGAGAGAGAGAGAGAGAGTGTGTGTGTGTGTGTGTGTGTGTGTACAATCACATGCATACCATAGAACATATATTGAGGACAGTGGACAGTTTTGGGAAATCAATTTTAAATACTAATTATGTATTTAAATACTAATTTAAATACTAATTTAATTTTGGAAATTAAATTCAGGTCTTTGAGTCACATGGCAAGTGTGTTTACTCACTGAGCCATCGAGCTATACAATGCTCAATAATTACAATATGGAATATTATCTCTTATCTCTGATATCAAAGCAACCTTATGTACATTTTTCTGGATAACTGTCACCATGGGGAGATATGAGCCTTACTTACATATATACTTTAATGTTTTAGAAGTACTGTTAGTCTCATTGTAAGTAAGTAATCAGTCCAGTGGTTCATATTTCTAAAGTTTGATGATCTTATGGATTGTGGCAGGTATGAGATCGACTCAGAGCGATGACACACATTTTTCTATAACGGCACACTGAAGAACCATACCCCAACACAAGGAATATTGTAGTCTTAAAAAGCCTTCTACCTCTCTGTTACTACAGCATAAAACTGGCTTGATAGTTTCTTTTCTGTGAATTCTATTAGCAGCCATGATAGCCCCATGAATGGAAACCAAATTATATGTTCTCAGGAAACAATCATACCAATAATGTGATTGAAAATTTAAATAAATCTTTAAAAGGTGATTTTAAGACTCACTTGATACATACTTATCATTAAGAATGTATTTATTCATTTTATTGTGAGAGCTTGCCCACATGTATGTATGTGCAGCAGATGTGTGGCTGGTGCCAATGAAGGCTGGAATACAGTGAGAGATTCCCTGTAACTGGAGGCAGAGAAAGTTGTGTGCTTCTGTAGGGGTGCTGGGACCCAAGCCCTATCCTCCAGAAGAGCAGACCGTGCTCTGAACCTCTGAGCCCTCTCTCCTGTCCCTCACTTAGTTTTTTATTATTACCACAATCGAGTAGTGATGACTTAGCACATTGAATGAGTTCTAGTCTTAAACATTTTTCTATTGTCCTTTTCATTTGATTCTGTGTGTGTTGTGTGTTTTCTTTTTTATTGTTCCTTATTATTCTCATTCATTTCTTCTTACTTAAATTGGTCTTCTTATGACAATTCTGAAAGAGCAAATGTTTAATGTGAATTATTTTAAAAAATAGCAGTAGAAGATTATTATGTGTTCTTTAAGAAGTTCAAATGGAACGTGCAAATTTATCTGATCAAGTATGGCAGAAATCTCTTGAAACCTGAGAAATAATTAGTGTCACTGAAAGATAATTTGTAGCAGCCAAGACAATTTCTAATTAATAATTGACATGCCAGTAGAGTAGATACATTAAATACATGAGTTCTGGAATATGACTGAACCCAGAAGAAGAATATTTTGACTTTCAAAGAGTAAATTCTGTCAAGATTTATTATCTTTCAGTTTGCAACTAATGAATTTTATTGCAGATTTAAGAAAAATAATTACACAAATATGATGCCAGTTTGTGATGGATCCGCTTCTGAGACATTTTGCTTTGCACTAATTGTCTTCTGTTTACCTAAGGGCTATATTTGAATGCCATCAGAGTGGCTCTGTTTATCCTGATATCCACATGCACAGTCAGTTCATTTATGCAGATTAATGCTAGAATTAAACACATTCTGCCATTGCTATAGGCAATATTGTGTGATCAAAAGAAATTGCAAAGGAGACTTTTTCAGATCACATAAGTACATTTACCCATGTCTATTTCATTCTCCACTTATCTGTAGGCAAGTGTCAGTAATGCCGTTATGGGGGTGGTTTCTCTCTCCTGAGAATGATTTTCCTAAGTACCCTGAAATCAGATGTTACAGAACTCCATACATGTGCATTTTTTAATTTCTCAAAAGTAACAAGTTCCTCCTTTGAGAAAACTTAAATACATGTGGCTGGGTTTTGTTTTTGTTGTTTTGTTTGTTTGTTTGTTTGTTTGTTTGTTTTTTACTATGTCTTGTTAAATTTTGGTGCTAGATCAAAATTATCCTTTATAATTACATTCATGAAATACTGGTCTAGCTTATAATAGAGTTAAATATTGTTTATGTTGTGCCAAATGTGCCCTTTGATCATTTGTTTAGCTCATACTGCATAATAAATGTTTTATGAAGTTGATATTTATTTTTGCAAGACTAATTTGTTTATCATGGTTTCTATAGATGAATTCAACAATGTTTTTTATCTTAAACATTAATTAGAAACCCAAGTTTTTAAATTCCTATTCAGTGTCAATATGATAATTGCCATATTTAGGATTGATGGTACAATACAGGTACCAGGCTCACATTCATACAAGAGAACTTTAAAACAGATAAGGGTAAGAGAAGTTTACATTAATGGAAATTTTCAATGAGACTCATATAAGAAATGTATGAGGAAATTGTTTTCCTTGAATAAGCAAATCAGAGAAACAATACTACTGAGAATATTCTGTGTTTAGCATTACCATGGGCATACATAACAAACAAAACAAATATAAAAGTATGCTAAATCAAAAGTTTGATGGGCATGATTCTTTCATGATAAGTCTTTACCATTTCATCATAATATTATTGTGTGTTGTCTGTCTTTTCTTGGCCCAACATGAATAAACATCTACCAACTATAGCACCAGTGACAGGGAAATCAGATTTCGATCAACATCTAACATGGGAAACTACTGAGTTTATTTAGGCGTACTTATAGAGCATTGGTGAGGAGCTACTTAGAACTTAGATGAAGCAAAATCAGCCCCATTACCAAAACTGAATCCCAGTGTGAATGATGTCTCAAGAGAAATGCACCCTGGAAACACTTAGCTCAGATGGTGACATTGTTAGTGCTATACAATTAGGCAGATTGCACTCATGAATCTTGTAATTTTCTTGAACTTTCTGGATCTTACACACTTTGTCTTAGGAATCTACACTGTGTCTTAGGAATCTACCACCTAAGTCAAGAAAGAACCTTCCCATTTGGAGATGATCACTGCAGGACAGCAGGGCGTCTTACTGATGGAGAGAGTTAACAAATACACCTCTATTTTGCTCAGGAGAAGGGAAAAGAATACTCTGGTTGATGGCTTCAGAGGTTGAAGATCAAGTTCTAGTGTGGTAAAGTATAATAATAAAAATTTTGTTATTATTTGATTTACATTTAGTCAACACATTTAAATATTTCTTTTTTTTATTTTTATTTTATTTTTATCAGTTACATTTTATTAATTCTGTATAAATATTTCATTATTTAACTTTTCTTGGAGATGTCACAATGTGGAGAAAGTAATACAAAATGCAATGATTTGGGTAATGGGAGAGTGCTGAATACAGTTTGTATGTGATGGTTGGTCAGTGATGTTGAAGACTCGGGAACCAGGACAATGGATTACTAGTGGAATATAGTTGTTGATGGAAGCAGGGGTGTGGACGGTGACTTAGACATTTCCAGACAGTATAATAAGACAATGAGAACATCATTTACAAGATGCAGGAAAGGGAAAGGGATGAGTGATAATTCATTTATTTTGTTTCACATATATTAAGCTTGAGATCCCTGGAATGGAACTGAATATTAGAAGTCATACTCAAATATAGAACAGAATTAAAGTTGTCAGTATAGATTTGATAACAGAGTTAAGTTCTTCAAGATACATTCAGAGAAATAAGGCAATTGTTTAGAATACATTGTTTAGAAATTTAAACATCTGAACAAAGAAAGAGAAAGTAAAGCAGCTGTAAGGATTTAGAGACATCCAAGTGAATTTTTCACTCCCAAATGCTGTAAAAACCAAAGCAAAAAAGTCTTTTCTTTTTTTATTCCCCAAGCAAAGAGTGCTGAATTATTTTAAGACCGATTTTCACATTAGTTTAGATAAAAGCTTTAATTGGAATAATTATATTTGAACCTAGAGACTACAGTGTCATAATATCCATCGAAGATAGTATTTTAATATTCTAGACAATTTATTTGAAGAAAAACAGAAAGGGCATTACCCAGAAAGAGATATAGAAAAAAGATCTGTGATGCTTGAATTTTTGGTTAATGATGAATTTTCCTTCTCTTTGCACTGCAGGCATTCTGATGCCACTGATAAAGGAAAGGAGATGGGAGAATAGGAGAAAGATGATATTGCAATTAGAGAAACGTTCTTGTGGATAATAATTGGGAAAGGGGGCACAGAGAGCCCTGGTTGCACTTTCTGTATGAGAATAAAATGCAAATGGCAGGTTATCACACTCTTGAGGCCTTTAGTTGCAAATATATAGATGTCTCTCTCTATATATATTCTCACATATGTTCACAACAATGGAACATATTGTTTGATATTTACATATGTAATGATGATGGAAAAACAGAAAGTCAAGAAAATTGATTAAGACTATCATTTGACCAGATACCATAAATGCATATAAGATGTTAAAGTAACAAAACCTCCTTAGTGATGTGATATACCACACAGAGCCAAAAACTTCTCCAAGTAAAAGACAGACATACTTCTGGATAAGAGACACAAGTCAAAAGTAGGATTAAGAGATGCAAGAGAACATTCATAGCAGGGTAGAATCCAATAATGTGGAGAATTATAGAAGAGAGGAGGTATAAGCATTTCTTGACATACAAACAAGGAGAATGTTTAGCAAGCACGGTGGGTGATACATACATAGACAAAGAATGGCCGTTGGAGAGCACATTGACAGTGGACACACTGACAGTGCTTTCACTGCTGTTAAGTCTCAAAGGAAAAAAATGTGCCTGGATTTTCAAAGCTATTTTTAGAGTTGAAGAACTTAGTCTTCCCCACATTGAACGTGCAATTATCTGGTGTTGACCAATTTATCTTTCTTTTTTTTTTTTTTTTTTTTTAGAAATAGAAGAAAAGAAGAAAAAGACATCTCAGAAAAAAACGGTTAAACAGAGAATAAACAAATAACTTCATTATACTTCAAAATGAATCACTGCAATTGCTTCTGTTTTCATGACTTGCCACCAAAAGCTTGGGAGGGATAATATCTTTGCATATAAAATGATTTTGTTCATCTTCTTCAGCAGAAGCAGCTCAACAGAGAATATACAGTGGAAAGCTGGGAAACAGCTGGAATGCATTTCACATTAATTTTCTTCAAAGGCTAAAATCTAAAAATACGAACTTACAGGTTCCATTAGTTTTGGCTCACTTCTAAGCCTTGACAGGTGCCCAAGAATATAATCTCATACATGCTTTTCAATGTCAAAAATTGAAAAGTTAGCAGTAAAAGTAATTTCAGGCAACATTGTGATTTATCGCAAGTCTTAATTTGTACAGCCCTCATTTAACCTTTTTTATGTTTAAGGCATGACTAGATTCAGACTCATACTCTCTCCATGTCAGGATGTATAGAGCAATGATTTTCCACTGCCCTTTTCTTAAGAAGGCTCAGTGACGGCTAACATGTCAGGTAATTGACGCTAATTGGTAGTCCTGATTGCAGCAGCCTATCTTCTACATGATAGCCATTTGTGCAGGGTATTTTGGTACTCTCTTGTATTAAATACACTCCTCATGTGAAAATCAGCCCTCTGGTATCTACGACTGAATAATAAAACACGTTTGTAGCAACTAGATGTGATATTCTGAAAACTACATTACAGCTTTAGCTTTAGAAACACACACAGATGTAATGTAGAAAAGCTGTGGGCTACAAATAATGTATTGCTTATAACATTGTGTGTGTGTGTGTGTGTGTGTGTGTGTCCATTAATAGACAAGCATGAACCCAAAAATTTATTGTCCGAAGTAAAGCCACACATGCTGTCGAAAAAGTGGGAAGAACCTGTAAGTTTCTCCCCTATAAAATGATATTTAAATATTTG
>REGO01001259.1:73174-86104 GCA_010120015.1 Rhombomys opimus
GACTTATGTGTCAATGACTGAAATAACTGCATCTGCGACTCCTTTATTTAACCCGTCAATTATATAAAAGGGGGAAAAAAAGCGTGAACCACTCATGCCAAGAGTTATCTTAGGAACAACCTAATGAAAAATAAAAACAATTGTTAAAGCTACAGTTTCAGGCTTCAAATAGCTTGGAAATTTTCCTGCACTTTCTATGAGAAGTAAGTGATTAAAAAAATAGTTTCTCTTGGTAGAAGCATATTTTCATTCCCAATACATAACTAGAAATCCCTATTATACAGACTAAAGTTGAAGATATAGAATAGAGTTAAATAAGTAAACTATTTTAAGTATCTGTAGTATGGAAATGAGTAGACTGTGCTGTGTGTATCTTTGTAGTCTAAAATAGAAATGTGTTGAATCATTTTGTAAGGAAAAATACTTTCTTCATTAAGCTGTCTTTGACTTTTGAATGACTATATAATCAGAAGATAGCAGAAACCATACTATAATGTGCAATGCTTGTATTAAAACATGTAAAGTGAATAAAGAACAATAAAAATTTGAAAAGTAGGCTTTTTATAACAGCCATTACAAGAAAAAAGACTTTCTTAGTTGAATTATTTAAACTTTCTACTTTGACAGGTGGCATTGGCTCTTATGTATTTGCTGCCCAATGTGATGGCATGCCTGGAAAGGAGCTAAATTGATAGTTCACCAATTTAGACAGCTTTCGATAAACTTTCAGTATTAGAAGGGTGAACTCCATGTTACATAATCAGGAACACGTGAATGCTACCATCGATTTGTAGAATCTCTTTGAAAAATATATGAGATAGATTTTGTGGCACGAAGTTGATTCTGGTCTGCCTTCATTTCCTGTGAGCCAGAGAAACAAGACATTCCCCAGAAACTGCAGCAAACACTGTATAGAGAGGGCTATAGAAATGGCTCAGTCTGTTAAATTCTTATTACATGAGTGTGAAAGCCTAGGTTCACCTCTCAGGTCTCAAGCAAAAAGCTGAGCATAGTGGAATGTTTGTACTCCCAACCCTGGGAAGGCAGAGACAGGGGCATTCCTAGGACTTGCTGTCTAGATTGTATATGAGAATATATGAGTCTGGGCTCCTAGTGATAGAGAGCATGGCTAAACAAGGGGAATGATTTTTTTTTACCTACACACACACACACACACACACACACACACACATGCTCACACGTACCCCTTTTGCAAATGAACAATGAATTTGACAGTAGATGCATTTGATCATGCTAACTGAGCCAGGATGATTATAAGTCTAAGGCTGGCCTCAGTTGCAAAGCAAGATATCATCTCAAAACAAGAAGAATAAGGTGATAAGATGGCTCAGCAAGTAAATACACTTCAGACTATATATAGCAACTTGAGTTTGATTCTCAGAACCCACATGACCAAGAAGATATCAGCCTCTGTACTGTGATCTGTGGTGCAGTACACATATGCACACATACACACACACACAGTGTCAAACAACAGTATAAGAAGTGTAACACAATTTTAAGTAGCAGTCCGTTTATGATAAATATTTACTATTTATTTATTACAATCCCCACAATCAATCCAAGACCAGTTGCAGTTAAATGACTGATAAGCAGATAATGAACCTGTTTAATGATGAGCAGATAAGTGAATGATGTTACTAGATGTTACGAGAGAGACAGAGAAGAAATGAGATAATCATGAATTTTGTTATTACTGTATGCTATGCTGTACACTGTTTTTACTGAGGTAAACAAAAGAAGGAGGAATGATAATGAGTAAAAAACACTGAAAGAAATTTAAATTCTAACGATAGTTCATTACGGAAAGGTAAAGAATGAGAAAGGAAAACTGTCAGAGAACATTGACAGGGTAGGGAAAAAAAACCCACAAGATTCCATGAGGCTCTGGACCAGCTGTGCATCCTATGATGTAAGGGCAAAGGAAGGCACCACGCGAGCTTCACCTTGAAGAGGTGTCCTCCATGCTCAGCTTAACCTGGGCCCTAAAGGGCCTTTCCACATTAAATTATCCATTATTTCTCATGCACTATTTATAAATCTTTCCTTACATGTTCTCTTAATTTCTTTCAAGATTGAATTTTTGGCTTGAAACTTCAGAAACTCACCATGATAGCCAAATGTTAAATGATGTGACCTGTTCAAATGCTGTCTTCTTAAAACTGTAATCTTCACACATATGGACAAATTCCCAACCATAAAATAAATATTAGGACATATGTGTGTTATTTATGCTCAAAATTATGTAAACTAAATGGAGCATCACTGTTGTTGTTAAGGACCCTAGAATCAACTGTAGTGTTGCCATTCTGAGGAGTAATAACTTTTTCATACAAGAGTTTATAGGGAAATTTTGGAACCCTCTGAAGTTATGGGAAAAATTCTGATCTCATTAATGAGGTTACCATATTTTTTAAATTGTTAAATCAATTTTATTGGCACATGATCTCCATACAGTAAAATGAAACTAACTCAAATACATATATATATATATATGTATACAAATACATATATTCAAATATCCAGAAAGGATATTCCCATCACTCCAAAGGTTTCTCTCTACCCCATTTCTAGGAATTTGTTTCCTAACAAAGTGTCTGGACAACCATGATCTATCTTTGTGTCCCTATAAATTAGATGTACATATTTTAGAGTTTTATGTGAATATAATTATACATCAGGTGTTTCTAGAATCTTTCATCTTTCTCTAAGGATACTAAGAGAATTTATTATATTATTCCACTTGTGGGATTCAAAAATACGTTCTTTGTTATTTTGAGAAATGCTCTATAATTTGGATATAACAGCATTTACTTTTCATTGCCAACTTACCATTCATTTAACTGCAGTTGACCTTGAATTGATTATGTTTGGAAATTATAATAAATACATAATAAATATTTATAATAAACAGGCTGTTACTTAAAAGTGTGTTGCACTTCTTGTATTGTTGTATGATCTCATACCTAGGACTGAAGTTAGTGGGTCATATGATAAATGTACCTTTAAAGAAGAGTAAATTCCAAAATGCTTTTTCCACTGAGGAATGGATACAGAAATTGTGGTATTTGTATTACATGGAATACTACTCAGCTTTTAAAAATAAGGAAATCATGAAATTTGCAGGCAAATGGTGAGAACTAGAAAAGATCATCCTGAGTGAGGTATTCTAGAAGCAGAAAGACACACATGGTATATACTCACTTATAAGTCAGTATTAGATATGTAATATAGGATAATCATACTAAAATGTGTACACCCAAGGAAGCTAATCAAGTAGGAGGACCCTGGGTAAGATGATCAAACCTCACTCAGAAAGGCAAACAGGATAGACCTCAGGAGATGGAGAAAACAGGGAACAGGACAGGAGCCTACCACAAAGGGCCTCTGAAAGACTCTACCCAGCAGAGTATTAAAGCAGATGCTGAGACTCATAGCCAAACTTTGGGCAGAGTACAGAGAATCTTATGAAAGAAGGGGGAGATAGAAAAACCTGCAGGAGACTGGAGCTCCAAAAGGAGAGCAACAGAAATAATAAAATCTGGGCCTCTGGGTCTTTGCAGAGATGAATACTCTGAGCAAGGACCATGCTTGGAGATAACTTGGAACCCCTGAACAGTTATAGCTCATGGCCACTCAGTCTCCAATGAGGTACCCTAGTAAGGGGAATAAGGCTGTCTCTGCCATGAATTCAGTGGCTGGTTCTCTGATCACTTCCCCCTGGAAGGTGCAGCCTTACCAGGCCACAGAGGAAAACCATACAGCTACTCCTGATAAAAATTGATAGGTTAGGGTCACATAGAAGGAGAGGAAGTCCTTCCCTTCAGTTGACTAGGGGAGAGGCATTAGGGGAGAAGAGAAGAGGTGGGAGGGTGGGACAGGAAGAAGAGGGAGGGAGCTACAGCTGGGATACAAAGTGAATAAATTGTAATAAATAATTAATAAAAAATAAAAATGTTCTATGCTCAATAATGAGGTTAAATATAATTTCCTGTGTTCAACTGTTTATCTTCTTTAAAGAAATACCTGCTTCAAAAAGTTTGCTCATGTTTTATTGAACATGAACATTTTACTGAGAATTTAGTTTCGGTGAGTTATACCTTCAAAAATTCTTAAAAGTTCTTATTATTCCTCAAAAGTTCTTATTAAAAATATGTCATCATATAATAGTTATTACTATATTACATCATAAAATATTTAAGGTATTATAATTAAATGTCTTATACAATGATCATATACATTTGTTACTTTATAAAACAATTAAATGCTGTTTATAATAAATAATTAAAGATAAATATTATTTTATAAATAATAATCAGTTCTTTGCAATATGTGGCAAGCTTTGATCTTCTGATCAATACCGCTCAAGGCAGAAAATTTTACTTTCTCATATTTATTCCAAGTTTTATGTGAAACTCATGTATTACATGAATGGCTTTTGAATTTTTCAAATGCATTTACAGCATCAGTTAAGGCGATGACTGTCAAACACAACAGTGTGGAGGTGCAAAGACAATAAAACATACCTCATATGCTAAATCAGCCCTTGTTCACTTAAAGCAATCAGATGAGCAATGGCACAGCAGTATTTCACTTCCCCTATGCAATGTCTCTGGGACAGGCCACCTGGATATTACACAGAGAGGTAACAACAGCTCTCACTGTCAAGAAATAGGTAAAGGGGAGAGAGAAACAGAGAGAAACAAAGAAATCCAGAAAACAAATGGAGAGATGTCCCGCAGAAAGGCAAGTGAACCCAGAGTGGACTCCCTTCTCCCTCAGCATTTTCCCAGGTTTGGACCATGTGAGGGGACTGAGATTACAAGACAGCAAGAGTACAGAGTAATTACTCTTGATCCCTCTTGCCGAAGCACAGCTCTTGTCAGTATGTCTTTCCTGTGCAACACCAAGTACAGATTCTTACCGGTTCCTTTCTCTTCCCCTTCAAATAAAGTAACAGCAGCTTCTAATTATATGTTGTGTCACATCAGTCGACCCAGATCTTGTTCACACCACTAGAAATCATCCCTTATTACATTTTCTCTGAACTTCCCAATTTCAACATGCCATCTGGTTCCAGGCAGAGGCAGATTGACACGCCCTCACAAAAACACGTATGTGTACACACGTGAATACCATAGTGATAACAGGGTATGACAGCAAACTTATTTCTGGATTGGCCTTCCTCTCTGCAAATCAGCATGGAATATATATCTATATGGATCAATCTATATCTATATGTAGATATGTCTAGATAGATAGATCTATAGATATAGGGATAGATAGATATAGATCTATTAATATATATAGAAAGAAATCTATATATAGATCTCTAGATCTCTACATAGATAGATAGATGATAGATAGATAGATAGATAGATAGATAGATAGATAGATAGATAGATAGATAGATAGGTAGATGATAGATATCAATACATAGATATAGATATATCTCCACTGTGTTACATGATGCTCAACACAGTCTTCAGAACCCTATTCTTGAAAAAAAAAATTTGCCTGTTGCTTATGCTCAATTAAATTTTGTGTCAACAACCATATAATGATTCACTCCAAAGCATGGTAAAAATCCAGAAAAAGCTTATTAAAATGTTTTTCACTTAACTCTGAAGCATGACTCTGGCATTGAGATGTATTAAAATGTCAATAAGAGCCAATGTGCCCCAATGCTCTAGTATCAGTGATGTGTGTGAATTATCCCCCTTAATCTCTTAACAATCCTGTAAGACACATCTTATTTCAAGTGAATAAACCTGAGAATTTTCAGGTTGGTAATTTTCCCAGTTTCTCAGTGGCACTCAGTGAGAAATCTAAATTTTCACCACAACTTTGATTACAGCATTTGTTATGGAACCCCCACTATCTTGGGTCTCTGACTTCTCAGTGCTTAAAGCTTAGGGGTATGATTGATAAACCTTATGCCAGTAGTTGTGTTGATTATACCAAAAGCTGATCAAGGGATAAAGATTGAAATAAACTGAGTGTTCAGCAAATGTTTAGGGGAAAGACCTAAAATCTCTGAAAGCATCAAAGTCAAGAAGTGTGAGGGCTGTGTAGGTATTTAGCATTTGAAGAAGGAATGGAAGAGCATTTTTCACAGAGAGAGTCTACATTCATGAAAGCTCTAAATCAGCAATTTTTAACTTGTATGTTGTGACACCTTTAGGGATCAAGTATCAAATATCCTTTCATATCAGATATTTACATTGCCATTCATAACAGTAGCAAAATTACAGTTATAATGTAGCAATGAAATAATTTTGTGGTTGGGGCCACCACAGCAGAAGGAACTGTGTTAAAGAGTAACATCATTAGGAAGGTTGAGAACTACTTCTCCAGGGAGTAAACTAGGCAAACTCAAAGAAGCCATGAAGGAACTCAGTGGCCAGATTACTATTTAGATGACCACCTAAAAATTGGTTGGGAGACAGTAAGTTTAAATAGAGATGGAGAGCCCTTATACAAGGATTTCACCCTTGGTCATAATGGGAATCTTCAGAAATTAGGAATGAAATCATGCAACACAGTGGCTTTACGACTGAGAGAATACAAATGGAAAGTCTTACCAATATACATCAACAGATCTTTATAGCAACTTGCTATGGCTACCATAACACAGTGCCCCAAGGTGTGTGACACAAATTACGGACTTGTTCTATTCTGTGCTGGAGGTGGAGACTCCCAGACAAGGTGCCTTAGAGTTGTGTTTTCCAGAGGATTATTCAAAAGAATCTGCCCCCTGCTCATCTCTGTGGCTTCTGGGTAGAGAAACATCAACCTCATATATCATTCTTTCAGAGAGTGTGCTGTCTGAATCTCTCTGTCTCTCATACTATAGCAATATTACCTAAATGAAATTGTCACATTAACTTTCTACAAGCCTCAACTGAGCTCAAAGTGTGATCTTTGCCACATGCTCAGCCGAATACACTAAAAAGAGATGTATCCCAGTCCAGGCATCCAGCAGCAGCTCCAGAAACAGACAATAGACACTTAGCAATCAACATCTTGTAATAGCATAACAAACATATTGGTTAATTCTACTGCCTCTGTTCTTGAGAGGCATTTATGGACATTGACAATAAGTTATAAGGAATGAAAGGTCAGTGGATCTCATGAAGGAGTCCAAGAAATACCTTTGAGTTTAGGAGTAAGAGATAGAGAATTAAATCTAACGACAAGGCAGGCATTTGTCTGATAGATATGCGCTCTGAACCTTTGACCCTTTCCCTGAGAAGTGATGCCAAAGTACTGAATACATATAGAGAAAATTTGTTTCTACTTTCTTCTTCTCAGTTTCTTCCAATAATTTCATCTTTCTTTGTAAAAAACATATATAGCTTTGAAGAGGCCAATATACCAGCAGGCTTTTCGTGTTTTATATCAATAGCCTGTCAGTCGGCAAGAAGTCAAGGAACAAAGGAAGAAAAGTTCAGGCATCCAGATGTAACCGTCTGATTTATTTTTTTCACAAAAAATAATTGACCCTCTCTATAAGTCATTTCTTATATTTTATACAGGTACGTATTAAAGGCTTTGAAAATATAAGACATCCAATAGAAAAATACCTTTTGTGTCTCTTACAGTTAAAAGCATATTGATAGCACTGAGTGCCATTTAATCTAATCCTTAAAGCAAAATTTGCCTCTTGAGATTGGAGAGACAGTTGAGAGGTTAAGAGCACTAGTTGCTCCCCTAGAGGGCACAGATTTTATTCTCAGCCCCAAACAACGAGGCTTGGGACATTTTATAAATCCAGCCTCAGGGAATCTGATGCCTTCATCTGGTCTCTGTTTGCTCCAGGCATGAGAATGGTACACATACATACATACATACATACATACAGGCAAAACATCTACACTATTAATATAAAACTAAATAGTAGTTTTCCATAGTCAGTGGAAATAACTGTTAAGTGGTCCAAAGAGTTACACATAATAAGAATTCTGATGATTTCACTGGTTTGCTCATCTCTGTTGTCTCTCGGAATATTTATTAATCCCTATGCGAGGCAGTGAGTAAATGATAAACAGGAAATATAACTCATGCTTACATAAAATACATATATCCAATATCAGACTGTACCACACACACACAATTAAGATAACAATTAATTGGAGTACCAAGACAAAGAAATCTCTTAGGACAGAATACTATTTAGGTCAGGAATTAGTATTATTGTGGTTTAAATATACACTGATAATACACATCAATATAAGCAACATGGCTTGGGATTCTCTTTGAGATTGACTTCCATATCCAACATACTTCAGCTATATTTTGTAGCTGTACTAAATTACAAAGTTGAAGTTTCTGGAACTGAAGATTTGGCTGATATTAAAACAGTAAGAGAATTAATTAAATGAAGCTACATAATCTTTTAGACAGAGAATGTGTATGGGCATGAGTGATTTCCTGTACTGCATATATATTTTGTCAAGTTTGATTCCAATTGTGTCCTTTGAGATTGCTGAGTGATTAAAAGGATATTTGAAAACTTGAACCAAAAGAGTTAGCAATATCACAAGATAGTAGTCGTGAGAGACAATAATACCTCTCGTTGCTCCAGTTAGCATGAATGACTTTCTATTGTGACAAACTTTTTTATTAAAAATTTGGATCAGCACAACCTACAAAATAACATTATAGAAGGAGCAGAATGAGCCAATGCAGTGATCCAAGGAAAGTCCCCAGTTAGGTGGTTGCCCTAGGGAGTAGAATGATAAGAGAGAATTTTATTGGATCTAACATTTTTGTTCTGTTGCTTCAAAAACAGTGTTACCCAACAGATAAGATATTATGAACTAAACATTTATTTTCGGGAGACTTTTTCCCATGATGGGTTTTAAAAGAAGAGCAAGAAGATGGCAGGCAGTTGCTATGTAAGGTACGAAGGTTATATGTACTTCAGCGGGAGCTACGTTTGAGTGAGTTGCAGTCACACAGCTGGCCTGAATTGTAAACCCCAATGTATCCCAACATCTAAGCAGACTTGAATGCAGAACTATAACTTCTAATTGCTGGGATTACCAAGCCAAAGTCATTCACAAGTCTTTAGGACTCCTTATGTTTCATTATCTTAAAGTTACATATGCTAACTAAAGATTCTGCCATCTCCCTTCAGATCCTTTTGTCTTGCTTCCTCCCTGCTGGATGGTTCCCCCTTTCTGGTTCTCTCAGCTCTTTAACAGACTCAATTTTCAGACTCTGTTGTGAGTTTAATTCTGCTTTTTACAATATGAGAACATTTTATCTCACACGAAAAAATCCTCTATTCTTATCTCCATACAAATCCTTTCTACAGTAAATAATTCAATAAATAAAACCAAAGATAAAACTTTTCTTTTTTCTTTTTTTTTTTGCAAGATAACTAATTTTCTTCCTCTCTGTATAAATCTGTATGATATCATCACACAATGGGAAGCACTCTTTTAGACAGGAAAAAAACTCCCTAAGACATCCCACAAAGGAAGATTTCTGTCTTCGGTATGTACACACAGGCACAGTACAATTGGCCACCAGCTATGTAGTCACAGGGTAACAAGAATTTGTAAAACCAAATAAATTTGATTCTCACATTTACTTCCCTCAAAGTCAGTACCTTCATTAATGACACTCCTCTTCTATAATTCGACATCACCGTCACAGAAGGAGCCAGTTAGTAGGAAACATGAGAGTCTAAAACTCTTCAACTTGCAGAAGCCCACCAGCCTTTCCACCAGAAAGGCAGTAAGTGAAGCTTCTTCTTCTTCCTCCTCTTCTTCTTCTTCTTCTTCTTCTTCTTCTTCTTCTTCTTCTTCTTCTTCTTCTTCTTCTTCTCTTCCTCCTCCTCCTCCTCCTCCTGCTACTGCTTCTCCTTCTACCTACTGCTGCTGGTGCTACTCCTTCTGCTTCTTCTGCTCCTGCTCCTCCTCCTCCTTCTCTTTTTTCTCTTCCTCTTTTTCTTCTTCTCATGCAAGGACCTATCCTTAATGGAATATGGCTTAGGTCTCTATACAAGGCTACTGCAGGAAATGAATTTCCAGAACCTTATTACTGGACAGATTTTGGAGATGTGAAGTGGTGCTGTTGTCAAAAGCCTGGAAGAACCCACAAAGTTAAACACCCAAAGACATGAAACCACCTAAGCCACTGCTGATGCCTGAGGATAAATATCTAGTGTTTTCCTATGTGTATAATTCCAAACATTGAATTTCCCACCTGGGAAAGAAGATATCAACCTCAGCTTGAGGAGCAGCCTGATGCTAAGAATCATACCTGTAAAGTTCCATGATAACTGTGGAGCACCTTAGAGATTTGGCTCTCTAGACTGAAACAGGAGGAAGAAAGATGTAATAAGCATTGTTCATAAGAGCACTCTATCCAGATGAAGCTCATGGATTGTTGGACTATCTGACAAGAACTTTCAGAATTATTTTTGGGCATTTATTTAGGGGAAGGATAAATAAGTATACCTGTAAGCATAGAGTGCTTGATCTGGAATGGAGGAAGGAAAAAACATAAGGAGGAATGAAATCATAATATAATATACATTTCAGATGTGTCAATATATAATAGAAATTTACCCTAAATTGCAATATGTTAGCTGGGAAAATATCTAATGTTAACTTCTCTGTAGAGGGAGTTGAAAATGGATAATAATTTCTCATTTTACTTAGAAATTAGGAAGTCAATACCTGACATGTGCAAATAAATATTCATATATTATATAATGTTAAATATATAAATTATAATTATAATGATAAATAAGTCCTGCATCTGTTAGATACATGTTTTTCCAAGCAAGAGTAGAACATTGGAGCTTGGTAACAATGGACTTTTGTTGTAATTCTTAAAGAACAAAGTGTATTCACTTTACAAGGTCTTTAAGTCAGTAAGGAAGAAAATATTAATACAAAATTAAAATTATTTTTATCAGAAATTTTGAGTAATATTTGGACAACGTACAAGTAAATTTTAAAGTAAATTCTATCAATGATGGGATCCAACCAGCTTGTCTGTCTCTTAGATAAGATAGTAAGAAGAAAGGGAAAATGTGGCAGAATAAGAAGCAGGTTGTATTTGTGCATATAAATGTGGTACCTCTAGCTACTTTGACAGCACATATGTAGCTAAAAATACATGCACGCATCTAAAGATGCTAAGCGTTTCTGCCACCATATGCAGACTCACATCAAAGTTAATTGATGTGTTAGCACTCCAAAAATAAGAAACAGATTTTATAAACTTGTCTACCTTCTGCATTCCCCATTTCTAGGCTTCAAGAACGTACCGTGCCGTTTCTCTCTTTAAGCAATCCCTGCTCAGAAGAATACATTGTTTGATTTGGCAATTACTTTAAGTTGTTTTTACTCAGAATGTTTCAGCCTTGTATACAAGCCTTCTTCTTATAAAAGATAATTTTTCTTTTATAATTTGTTACCAAAAAAAGAAATACTACTGTTATCATTGGTCCTACATAATAATATCTCTTTTACTATTTGAAAAATGTACTGATCAAACTATAATATATTTACATATATGTGTGTATATATGTGTATGTAAATATACACATATATGTAAATTTTTGGACACAACAAATATTAAACCTTTATTTTACACACACATCAAGACTTCCTTAATGTTCTCTTCAATCTGAGTAAACATTACAGGTTTATCCTGCTAGGATTCTTAGCCAATTACCTTCCTGTTACACAGCACCAACTTTACACAACCTTCCATTGTGGTTCTTTATCCTTTGATATTTATATCATCTCCATCCATTGTTAATTTCAAAATTCAGGGGTGTATTTTCCAAGAACCTGAGAACTAAGGGTAGGAAATGATATAAAATGACTGAGCTAGACACGACATGAACCTGTAGTCTTTACCCGACGCCCATTAACAAACACAGGTGTCTTAATTATTCAATACCATCCCACTAGCCTACTCCAAGTTCTTCAAATGACAATTTTATTTTTTTATTATTTCTTTTATTTTGGAGTATATAGTATAATTATATCATTTAAACTTTCCTTGTCCTCCCTCCTAACTCTCCCATATACTCATCCTTGCTCTCTTTCCAATGCATGGCCTCTTTTATAAAATTATTATTTCATGTATTATCTTTTCTTCCAAAGGAATGGCACTCATTTTCTTTCTATTTCAGTACTCCTGACTAATGCCTTAATTTCTTGTATGTTTAACTCCATCTGGCACAAAATTCGTTTGGCAATATTCACAAAGTATTTTTTGAACTTACTTTCTTGTTTATTATTGTGCATGAACATTTATGCAAATTTATCTGATGGTTTTAACAAGCAGATTTTATGAATTTTAAATTTCCAGTATTTTGAAATTTCACTCATTGACCACCGATCATTGGGAGATTTTTTAATAGGTGATTTTTTTTTTTTTGCTTATTTTCAGGAAAATAGAAAATATTTTTATAATGGATGCCAAATTATATTATATACTTCTACCTTTTCAAACTAAATATTATTTTTACAGCTAATGCATTTCTTTCTATATGCATACATATATGTATATATGTGTTTATAAATATACATATATATATATATAAAAAAAAAAAGAGCCAAAAATATATATATATATTTGACTTTATAATTCTCCGAATATTAAATAGGACCTCTAAGCTTCCCATTTTAAAATTTTATTTGTTTTAATTTTTAATGTTTAAGAAGAGGTTTTGGATGCATGCAATGGCATGACAACTTGCATGTGTCACATGACATAAGTTCCGTCATGTAAGTTGCAAGGATTGGATTGTAGTTGTCAGAGATGGCTGCAAGTGACACTGTGGAGTCACCTCACATCTTCTTTGAAAGCTTCTTTGTTGGAGGCTTTGAAAACATAGGTTTTGGACACTGGTCTACCAATATTCGTTAGAGG
>REGO01001259.1:108634-149704 GCA_010120015.1 Rhombomys opimus
GGGAGGGGAGGAGGGAGGGGCTTATGGGGGGATACAACATGAATAAAGTTTAATTAATAAAATAAAATAAAATTTTTTTTAAAAAGGCCAGAGGCCAGGCAATGGGGAGCCGTGCACGGGCCTCTGTTCCCAGCACTTGGGGAGGCTGAGGCAGGCAGATCTCTGTGAATTCAAGGCCAACCTGGTCTACAAAGTAAGTCCAGGAAAGCTAAGACTACACAGAGAAAGCCTATCTTGAAAAACAAACAAACAAAACAAAACAAACAACAACAACAAAAAGGGCCAGGCATAGTAATGTATATTATATTTTCAATCCTACACAATGAGATTGGTGGAGGCAGCTGGATTACCCTGCTTGATGTCCAGCCAGTTTTGGCTAGTCTTCAAGGTCCAGGCCAAAGGAGAGACACTGTCTCAGAAAATTAAGCAGCCAGTGAAAGGATCAGACTAACTTTGTACCCTATATGTCTTCTAAAACATTTGGTTTTGAGTTTTAGGTCCAGGCTAAAGCCTCTTAGTACTTTTCAAGAGAACAGAGGAATGTGACCCTATCTGTGAGGACAGATATAAAAAATCGAGCAAGCAATGACCTTCACTCAGCAAAAAGAATGACCAGACCCTTGTCTTTGAGATAGTGTTTCTTAGCAACCAACCCAGATGGCCTCAATCCTTCTTCTGAGTAGCTTTTGACCTCCAACCAAAAGCACACAGCCCCAATCTTCAAGTATGAGCTAACAACCCCCACCTTTAATTGCAGCTGCATCCACACTTGGCAGGACTGGCCAAGCTTGAGCACCTAAGACTAACCAATTATCTTACTTTATAGCTTCCTCATCCAATCCTGAACTGCAACCTCAAATTTCCCACGCTTTGTCTTTTAAAAACCCAAGGCCTTTGTCTCCCAGTGCCACTCTTTGCTGACGAGCAGGGGTGACCCCATTGCACAATGGTTAAAATAAACCTCTTGCTATTTTGCATTTATGAGATCTGCTCTCCTGAGGTCTCTTCACCTTTTCTAAAAATTAGGCTCATGCTGGGCTTAAAGGAGTTAGGAACCTGACTTCCACGTGCTTGCTTCAAGTGTTTCTGGAATAAATGCACTGGTCAAAAAAAAAAAAAATCACCAAATTCCTTTGTTATGCCACCCACTTCTATGATTCCATATTAAAAAAAAAAATGTTCAACTGGTGTTTTTTGTTTTAGATACGCCATTTCAAGCACTATTGCTAGATTTCTCTGTATATGAGCCATCCTGTTTGTGAAGGAAAGGGAAATCCTTTTATTTTGTTCATGTGAACCCTCTTTGCACAAAAGGCCATTTTCACACCAGCGGAATGTTTGTTTATTTTGCCCTAGAGAAGCTTATGCACTTTTTTTTTCCTGTATGGAACAACAAATATCTGAGAGTTTTATTTTGTTCCAAGATAAGGTCTGTTTGGTTAAAAACTCTCCTTTGGTAGTTAATTTGCGCTCTGTAGGGTTTTTTGACTCTGAAGTCTCAGAACTCACAGCTGACAAATCCGCTGTCCCTGAATCTGATTGTAACACATCTATCTGACCACAGCAAATTCTGGTCATCACACGCCGGTCTTCCATTCTGTGGCCGGAAAGCAGGACAAACGGGGTTCTAATAAACAGCCCTAGATCCAGATTTCTCACGTAAGACAAACTCAGGAAGCTGGAAGCAGTACAACGGAGGTTTTTCCAACAGTAGCACAGAGAGATTTGGGCTACTCCTATCTGCTTATATCTTTTGTTCCCCCAACATCTGGGCTTCTCTGAAGCCGTTTCTTTCTTTACAGATCAGTCTTCCTGGGACCATGCCACTCAGAAGAGTTAATTCTTCCCATTAACTCTAAGAAAAAGTGGCCCAAGAAACCTCAAGATCAAATTCAGGGACAAAAAATAAAACACAGGTAATAAGCAAGCAAAGAAAGCCAGAAGACTGTTACAGACCTTTAGGGTTTCTGTTGCTTCAGCAAAACACTGTAGCCAAAAAGAAAGCAGGGGAGGAAAACATTTATTGTGCTTACACTTTCATGTTGCTGTTCATCACTAGAGGAAGTCAGGAACAGAACTCAAACCGGGCAGGACCCTGGAGGCAGGAACTGGCGAAGAGGCAGTAGAGGGGTGCTCCTTACTGGCTTGCTTCCCTCAGCTTGCTCAGCCTGATTTCTTATAGAACCCCGGACCTCCAGGGAAGACACCACCCACAGTGGGCTGGGCCCTCCCACAGTGCTCACTAATTGAGAAAACGCCTTAGAGCTGGAGCTCCTAGAGGCTTTTCCTCAACCTTTGGCTCCTTCCTCTCTGATGACTCCAGCTTTCATCGCGTTGACTCACAACCAGCCAGGACACAGACTTTTGCTATTTTCAGTGATAATAAAATCTGGTTCAAAGTCTATCTCAAAGCTTGGGAGGGTCCTGATTCAAATTCATACTGATATTTTTTGGAGAACTATTCAAAAGTTAGTATGGTTACAAAACACTGCCATTGTCCCCCTATCTGAACCCATCTGTAATAATTGTAATTCTTATTACTTTTTTGGTTACTTTTTATCACACTATTGTTAAACAAAGTTGAATATACCTGACGCTCATATATCAATAACATTGACCATATTTTCAATATCTTAGGAAATTTAAGTAGGTAGAATGGCACATTTATAATACCAGGAGTATGAAGGCTGCGACAAGAAAATCTCGTATTTAAAAATCTCATATTTAGCTTGGCTGGAATAGTTGTCAAGCCCTTTCACCAAAATACAAACATAATACACACACACACACACACATACATACATACATACAAACATATATAAATGGAGAGAGAGAGAAAAAAAAAGAAAAAATGTTCAAGTATATGTAACCTATTGGAATACAAATCAATTTGTACATATATACCTGTATCAGGTCTGGTGTTCGCACATATATTCCTACATGATCAGTTCCAGTGTTTGCACATATATTCTTACATAATCAGTTTCCATGAGTCGTGACAGTCTACAGTAATCAAAACACTGTATATAACCTTAGAAAGATGTTTTAGTTCTACAGTATACTTCTGACTTAAAAGCACTGAATGCTTCATGCTGCTTGCCTGAAAGCAAGTGTATCTCATTTCCACAGAGAGAAACTCTGAGCCAATTAGTCCTACTCCATTACGTCATGCCCCAAAATGGCATCTTTCAGCGACTGAAAGGTTTATAATTTATTAAATCCTCATAGTGCAACTTTGTTTCTTGAAATAGAACACAGTTTTATTAATTAAATAGTGAAAATGCATCTTACTTGCAGTAAAAAAAAGAGAAAACACATTCTTTATAATATCAAAATTGATTGAATACATGTTTGTGGATGAAAATGATCAGCTATTGGATTCCAGAGAAATTAATTTACCAAGGGTGATTATACATATTTAACTGTAAGTGAATAAAATCTTATTGTAAAAAATGTCGAAATATATAAGAGGTACATGTACAAAGAATTGAATTCATCGGAGTTATTTTTCTCTTGCTGAGAAAAAAAAACACAAAGAACAAGGCAACGTTTAGAAAAAAGGGGGTTATTGTGGTTCATTATGGCAAGAAGCAGGCAAGTAGGCAAGGCAATGAAGCAGTGCTGGGAGATTACACGTGATCCACTGCACAAGGCAGAAGAAGACTTAACTTGGAATGGCATTGGCTTTTGAAACCTCAAAGCCTGCTTCAGTGACACACTTCCTCCACCAAGGCCACACCTCCTAAACATTTCCCAAACAGTTCTACAAACTAGAGACCTAGCTTTCAAATCTCTGGGCCCGTGGAAGCCATTCTCACTCAGACCGCCACAGGCTTGGAGGAGAACTGCATGCCTAAATCACAGAGTGTGTGACCAATGACAGGGACTTTCCTTGTGGCTCAGATGTTTCTGGTTTTATTTTGTCTATTTCTTTAGGTGAGAAAAATAAGAAAGTCAGAAGGAGATAAAAATAGAGACCATAACATGTCTTTACTGTCTGGTTCGGATCCACCTACCCTTGGGTGGAATGTATTAGAGCTCAGCCATGAGTGCTGTTCATAAACCATCACTGTACAAAGTTAAAGTTTCTCAAGTTTCATAAAATTTTATGTTAATCCACGGTTACCCTATTTCTCTTGTACAATACTTAAAACATAGCCCTGCAGCTTAAGCAGCTGTCTGTCAGCATGGATGAGCTTGTAGAAAATATTATGGTATAGTTCTGTCTCTGGAATTCCACTTCTCTGCTGTCCATTCTTAGTATGTGTATCTTCTTTCTAGTATGCCCACAGTGTTTGATTAGTAGTTATGATACTAAGAAAGGAGAGAAGAAATCAAGAGGCCAAGTAATGTGAACAACCATCCTCATTTAAAAAATAGGGCACTCTGATCTTCTAATACCCTAGTTTATTATGGATGTCTACCTATACTTGGGAGATGCCAACCGGTATTGATGCTTCATTCAGGAACCCCTTCCCTACATATCCACAATCACAGACACAAAAATTTACATGAACACAAGAGATATGGTATGGTCTGTTTTGAATGTCACATGTTTTCAGAAATAATCAATAAGAATAAGAGACGTAGTCCTAAAAGTACATCTTTCCTTACGATACATCCACAATAGAGAAGAAAATGAATTCTTGCTGTATACTTTTTAGACTTGGGAAAATCACACATTTTTTGAGCTTACTTTGTTCACTTTCAAGAACAGATATAAACTGTAAGTCTGCATAAGTTTTTCCCACATATGTGGTTTTTTTCTATAGATAACTGATTTGTAAACTTGTGAAGAAATCTGAGTTTTAAGTTCCAGTTATCAATTTTGAGTTTCTATTTTTCCTCAGCCTTAAAAATTGTCCATCTCACTTTTTTTTTACATCTTTCACTCTGCAGCAAATTCAAATACTGTACTTTATCACAAAAGACATTAAGAATTAAGACAAAATGTAGATCACATTTAATTATTTAAGAGTGAGTACATGCAGATCCTGTCCCTTAAATATTTGAATGTTTGCCAAAATTAAATTGATATAAGTTGTGTGTTGATTTACTCTAAATTCATGTGATGACTCTAAAATAATGAAATAAATGAAGCATTTAATCTAAATGATACTTCATCTGTTAATGGTATTTGTGCCAATTTTCAATAGCTTTTGGTAGTGTTAATGTAATTTGACTTCTGAGCAATTAAGCAGTACATTTTGTACTGGCAAAACGATTAATTAAAAATGTTGGCCAATATGCCAACTAAGTTAACTTTTCCTTCTCATGCAACTTCATTTCAAAGTATTATAAAAATCATAGGTCTCTGGTATTTCAGGAATGTATTAGGTTCTGGAGATTATCTAGGTTAATTGGCAAACTGATGCATAAGTCATATCCACATTGCAAAATAGTTTTTCAAACCTTGTGTAACATACATATGTTCCAAGTACCTGCTGTCTATTGAAGGTGCAACTTTTTTCAAACATAATAAGACAAATAAATAATGAAAGAAATATTGATATTTAGATCTCATGTTTCTATTAGAAACACATGGTTGATTTGGACACATATTTTCTCCAGAGAAATTGAGGTTGGGTAATAGGCTATTAAGTAAAACAGACAACCATGGCGCTGTGCAGAAAATGCCTAACAGAAGTGTTCCTAGAACAGGGTAGATGGAATGATAGTCAACAGAGTCTCTGAGATTAATGAACTTTGCTTCTAAGTTTGAATATTGATGAGAAATGAGTGTCTACAATAATAAAAGAGAATAGTTGTAAGTAGAAATTAGGAATATAGTCACAAGATTAAAGGGATGAGGAATTAGATGTGCATATTAGTAGGACACAATCGTACCACAATCTCAAAGTGCCTGAAATTACACAATGAATATTTACAGTAGAGCAGACTACAAAGAAGAAGAAATATTGTAGCCGCTTATCTGAAATTACCTAATACAGAGCCCAAGGATCAAAAGTGACGATTACTATGGATCAAACTTCTGTGGTAGCGGAAAACTTTTTCCATCTCTTCAGAGAAATCAAGTGACATGCCATGATAGTTAACCTTGACCATCACTTTGACCACATTAGGAGATTAGAGAAGCATTCCTATGGAAGTGCCCATGAGTGAATTCTAAGGGACAGTTACAGCATGAGGACTGTGACTCAGTCACTGACAGAAAGTATAATGACATTATTGAGAACTGAACAGTTACCTTTGGAGAAAAGAGTTCCCTACTTTTTATCCTCAGGCTATGTCTGACATTGCTCTTTGTCTGTGTGCTCCATTTTCCTGTCTTCCTGGAGAAATTTCTTCATAATCTCCTTCTGCTCCATGTTTTTCCTCAGAATGATCCCAGAACTATACCTCAAAATGATCATGAAATGAGCCTTTAGGAATTATGAGCCAACATAAATGCCTCCTCCCTCAAGTAATGATAAGAAATGGTAATCCACACAGATACCAGTCCAGGGACCAAATGAATTGTTTATCAAAAGCACTAATATATTCAGTTTCACTCTGGAATAAAACTTAAAAGAAAAATTGGAGACAAAACCATGATTGCATGAAGAACTTAGGTTTTTCAATAAAAGTAACATAGCAAATTCATGATGAGCAACAGGCTGGAGAAATCCCTGAATTCAAAAACATACCACTAATCCATTTTAGTTCGGTGGTTGTATTTAAGCTACAAACCAATCTTTTCAAAGTACTATTAAAAAGAAATCTATAGCTGATCTTAGACAGTTAAAATCCATGTAGAATTCTTTCTTTTATTATCTAGGTGATCAACTAACAGCTCCACTTGGTTTGTTGATTTTCTTTTCATTTTTTTTTTTAAAGAAAATCAAGTTGTGAACTATATTGAGAATTTACAATGAAGTTTCCGAGAACCTCAGCTAGAACAGATAAGAAATAATTTACCACTAAACAAATATTTCTAAAAATAAACTTTAAATATACCAACTGAAGTAAAAATTGGGTGTGTGAGTGTATGTGTGCACACAAATGTAAGATTATGTACTTGTATGTGTGTGTGTGTGTGTGTGTGTGTGTGTGTGTGTGTGTGTGTTTGTGCTGTGGTAGAAAGAATCCAGTGCTTCACCTGAACTGTTTCTAGCCCTCTCTTACTAAATTTTCCAAGGTGGCTGTTGCAGCCCAGGTTTACCTTGAACTTGTGGCCTTCCTGTCTTACCCCTCCAAGTAGCTATAATTAAAAATGTATCCAAGTCTGGCTTAAAAATAGATATTTTAAGAAGAAATAATAAAAGATGTTGTTACATAAATAAAAAGTTCTTGTTTTTTGTTCAACATAAACACACACATCTAAGTCTCCAATTCAAATGTTTTGTTCATTTCTTTTTGTTGGATATTTAAATGTGTTTCTGCTACTGAATAACCAGATGATTCTAAGAAATGATGGTAGCTAATCTCATTCTGCTCTGCCCTACTCAACACTGGAAGCTGAAGAATTCTCTGATTTTGACTCTGCCATCTTAAAATTTAGGTTTTTCTAGTTATTTTTTTAAGAGAAATGGAAGTTGACAAAGTCCCAAAACTGAGGTGAAAGTTGACACCTTGGATCTCACCTACTTAAATTTCCCTCTTCTCTCCATGCTGTTTTAGTGAGAATATCCATGTGGAATCATGTTCCCCACCACACACACACACACACACACACACACACACACACACATCTCAGTTCATTGGTCAAGTTTCTTTTCTTATATCCCACGTGGTGGCAGCCCTTATTACTCCCATATTTATTCCAGGGTGGCTGGAATAGCAAGAGTGAGGCAATCAGCTGATGGTGGGGAACTCTTACTCTATGCAATTGTTATTTCAGGGCTTGGCCTTAGAGAGGTTTTTCTTTTCCTTGCTCTTCTCCCCACACACACTATGGAGGTAACTCAGCTAGAAACATCATGGAGGACCTAAATGACACCAATAGCTTCTGTAATGGTTACAGCCTGCCTTATATGTAATGCTTTGGACTGAAGTTCAGCCATGTCTACTCCTTCTGCTGCTTTCAGAGTCTTAGTCTTACAAAACCTTCAGCTTTTCAGTTCATCCTCATGCTGTACAGACACTTGCTAGGCACACCCTTCTCTGTGGCAGCTCCTTTTGGTGTGATTCATAATTAAAAAAAAATAGTTGTTTCTCACACTGAGCCATTTTTAGTGCTCAACACACATTCCTTGTGATCATCTTTTTTGTGGTCCATCTCATAGCAAATCATCCACACTGCCTGCCCCGGCCACTTCCATATTGGCTTTGGACTTGGGGTCATTCAGGGAAGCCATGATGGCTGCTGGATCTTAGCTTTGCAGCTCCTGATCATCTTGGTGGTGACTGAGGACCCCTCATATCTGCAAAAGAGCTTGAGGTACCCTTGACGACCAGAACTGTGGTTGCAATAGAGTGACAAGTGCTTTCTGAGGTCTACGTTACATTTGGAAGAATAAATTCCTAATGTAAATTTGACACTCCAAAAGTTAAAAATCAATGCCTTTGTGTACAGGAGGGCTACTGATTTTAACAGGACAGGAGCCCGCCACAGATGACCTCTGAAAGACTCTACTGATGGAAGCTGAGACTTATACCCAAACTTTAGGCAGAATACATGGAATTCTATGAGAGAACAGAGAGATAGAAAGACCGGGAGGGAACAGGAGCTCCAAAAGGAGACCAACAGAGAAAAACAAATGAACAAATAAACAAACAAAAAACTGAGCCCTGAAGACCCTGAAGAGAATGATACCCCAAACAAGGACAATGCATGGAGAGGACCTAAAATCCTTACTCAGATGTAGCCTATAGACTCAGTATCCAAGTGGGGTCCCAGAGAAAGCAAGAGCTTTCTCTGGCACTAACTCTGTGGCGCCCTTGGGGAGTGCAGCCTTGCCAGAGCACAGAGGAAGACAATGTAACCAGTCCTGATGAGACCTGATAAGCTAAGGTCAAAGAGAAGGGGAGGAGGACCTCCGCCATCAGTGGACTAGAGGAGGATTATAGGGGAAGAAGAGGAAGGGAGGATGGGATTGGGAGGAGACAAGGGAGGGGTCCACATCTGGGATACAAATTGAGTAAATTGTAATAAATGATAATAATTTTAAAAATCTTTTTAAAAGTTCTGGCGAAAAAAACCAATACTTTTCGTTTTAAGCTGAATGTCTCACTTCAAACATAAGTAATTAACAAGTTGTTGTATGGTATGCATACAGTGAAAATCCATATGCACCTGTGAGTATCACTTTAGTTCAAAACAGGCAATTTACTGGGAAGAACTCTCCAACAGATTGACTAACCCTACATGCGGCTTTCAGCGGACAGTCCCAACATTTGAGCTTAATTTAGTGTCAATTAGAAACTGATTATAAAGTTATTATAATAGTGTTCGTTACAATTAATTATATGCAATATGCTTTATGTGTCTTTAATTTTCTCTCTAGAAGTGAGAGGCCAAACAATTAAAAATTATTTTTTTGGGGGGGTGTTGGATTAAAGTTTAAATTACAAAACTGAACAAACGCCAGACAGACTCCTGGCGGTCTTCTGGGGTCTCGTGAATGCGGCGCAACATATTTGGGGTCTCACTGTGATTCCCAAGACTTACAGCACCCTCGAGACGTAGGATTGGAACCCCAGGTAAACACTTCTGTCTTGGCCAAGTTCTGTGTCTCTGTTCTGTTATTCCGTGTATTTTTGAGATCTCAGGGTGGTACACAGTGGGCGGTCAGGGAGTGGTCGTGTAGACAGCACACTAGCTGACAAGTTGGCAGACCTCTGCCACAGGAGTCTGGGAGACATCTCAGATCCCAGCAGGGACGGGGCCCCCCAGTAGCACTGTGAGGGACACGGGGTCCCAAGTCTGTTTGATGAGCCAAGAAGAATGTGGGTCGCTCCTGCAGAGACAGGAAGTGCAGCCAACTTACTGGTTTGGGGTTTTTATCCGCTCACCTGGCAGAATCTGTTGTTTGGATCTGTGTTTCTCTGTCTGTCTGGCTGTGGTGACTGTTCTCATTTCTTTGGATGGGGCTTGGATGATGCATAACATGGGACAGACTCCTTCTAAACCCCTACACTTAATTCTTGCCCATTTCAGGGAAGTTTGAGCCATGTTCCACAGGCTCTGGTGACAGGGGCGAGGAGGTGCCAAGGGATAACTACAGTATGGAGAGCCCCAGGCTTGGCCCCTCTGCCACTGCTTTCTGGTCTCTGGTCTGGCAGAATGACAGGCTGCAGTTCCAAGCTCTGGTGTAGTTGGGTGGAGCCTGATTTAGGTGCAGGCCACCCCTAATGGAACAGGATGGAGAGCCCATCGAGAGACAGGCCACTGTTCAGAGTTTTGGTTGTTTTCTTCTTCTTCTGTTCTCTTTGCACGCGTTGTACAGGTACATTGTTTTCTTGTGTTGTTCTTTTATGTTTTTGTTTGTTTATGATGCTCTCAGTAGGCAGGTGGCCAAGCAGCTGTGCACTGTGGTGGCTTTGCCTGCCCCATGCTCCCAGCCTACAAGCTAAGGCACCTCTGGTCGCTGGTGGGAGCATGCCTCAGGGCAGGACAGATGGAGAAACAGTCTCATAAAAGACCCCTGTGCCCTGATATGTTTGGTCCTTGTGGAGCTCCCGTCCACAGGACATACTAACTCCAGGTCATACTAACTCCCCCTTTTTTCATATGATTCCCTGCACTCTGCCGAAGGTTTGGTTATGAGTCTCAGCATGTGCTTCAATACACTGCTAGGGTCTTTCAGAGGCCCTCTGTACCTGTCCTATAACTTGTTTTCTCCTACTTTCAATGTCCATCCCTTTTGTCATTCTAAGTAAGGATTGATCATCTTACCCCGGGTCCTCTTTCTTGTTTATCTTCTTTAGGTGTACAGATTTTGGTATGTTTATCCTATCTTATAAGTCTACTACCCACTTATAAGTGAGTATATACTGTGTGTGTCTTTCTGCTTCTGGGTTACCTCATTCAGGATGATCGTTTCTAGATCCCATCATTTGCCTGCAAATTTCATGATTTCCTTATTTTCATTTGCTGAGTAGTGAGATTGAATTGTTTATATTGGTAAATTTTGGTTTTGATTTTTAAAATTATGCTTATACTTTGTGATTTCACTCCTAAAAATGGTACTTTATTTTGATATTGCAAAAGATTTCTCCTAAAAATGTGTTTAAGGATATGAAATATTTTAAAGCTTATCAGATATTTTATAATAATGTCTTTATGAAATATATATATATATATATATATATATATTTCAGGATTGTCATTTTGCGGCATGCTGTATGTGTGATTCAGCTCTGGTTTGTAAAGGTCTATTCAGATTAATAGACTGATTTGAAGTGTGTGCCTGGCTGCCAGTTTCTGAATGAATGGATTAATGCTGATAGGTTTAGTGTGGCCAGAATAGTACAAATACAGTTTTAAAATTTTCCTATACTGTCCTGTTATGTAGTTGGTTCTAAAACTTATTTTATTACAATGTTAAAAACTTTGTTACAGGAAGCTGTAGATGCTCCACAGTGACATCTGATGGCTGTGTTTTAAATTGCAGGCCACAGCCTATTACATAGGTGGCTAGATGCCATGTTGATTCAGGGATAAAAGAGGGTGGAACTATGGCTTTATTGTCATCTTTGCTGAGGGATATCAGCCACATTCAGTTTTTTTGCTTAGTGATAAGGGCAACTTCCGTCCTTTAAGTTTTTTGCTGTTCAGTCTTAATAATATGATATGGTGGGATCAGCAACATTTGCCAGCCCTCTATGAACTGTATCTGACTGAAAGTTTTGCTTTGAATTTAGTTCAGAAATATATTTAAAGTTATGCTAATGACTGCAGTTGGTTACAAGATTGAGCTTTACCTAGTGTTTTTTTGTTTTGTTTTGTTTTCAAGGTTAAGCCTAGGATGGGTAATTTCCAAGTTTGCTTATGGAGATATATGTGAAATAGATATGGTCCTAAAACCCTTATTTAAGGAATATGTCAGAATTAGAGGTTAAAACATTCTGATTTACAAAATGCAGTTTAGAGCAGATAACTAAAGATAGACAAAGAGTAACTCATATGCTGGCCCTCAAGCTTGTCAGAGATATGTGGAATATGGCATTTTAACATGTGTAAACTTGTTATGACAGAGTGCCAAAATCCAGGCAGTAGTTCCCCAAGTTCTCCAAGAAGATTTGGACACAATGATGACTTCAACTCTGGATTGTGGTATGGTAACCACTAGGCAAGACTTCCCCAGCTGGGCCACTGCTAGGGCCCAGCCTAAACTGTGGACAGAGCTGTGGACAGCAGGACAGTCATTGTTTCACATTGCTGAAAGTGAGGTGAGATCAGTCACTCATGTTCTTTTTTTTTTTTTTTTTCACAGAAAAAAAAGAATGCCTCTGCTCATGATGCCATGAGACCACAGGAGCCAGAGACAGCTGCCTAGGTGGTAGACTGACTAGTTTTCTCTGTTATTTTGATTGGTACATAGACTGATACATATATTTAGTTTATAATTTATCCTTCTCAGGTCTCTGATCACATTGATGGCTAAGCTAAGCTAATGGTAGCGTTGCAACTAAAGAGTGGACAATTAAATTCACAGCAGACAATTAGTTTATTGGTCAATTCATTAGCTACTTAGAACCACGAGGTACTAGATCTCTTATTTAGAAAGGCAAAGAGGTTTGCCTTGCTCACAGGCTTCATGTTAATTGCTTGTGTCTTATGGTGAATAACTGGACAGAAATATATAAAGTTTATGGAAAGTCCGAGGGTATGAAAGTTTAAGTTATGAGGATCTAAAAAAGTTGAGGGTCTAGGAAAATGTTTCAAAGTTGGTAAATGCAAGTAAGATTTAAGGGTCTAAGTAGGTGTTTTAAGGTATCTGAATATAATTTGTAATGATATAAAAAGTAATTTAAGGCATATTGAAAATGAGCTATTTCAGATTTCTCCTCGCTCTCTGCTATTGTGCTTATATTATTATAAGATCTCAGAAGTTCAGTTATGACATTGTTCAATGGAACACTGACTGCTTATTTCCCAGTCACAAACTTGAGATTTTAATTTCCATTTGGTTGACTTCTGGAGATTCACTTAATTATGCTAAAAACATCTCTGTCTTATATGTATGTCTCTGACCCAGAAGCCATAGCTTTTACTAGATCTTAATGGCATGAGTCTACTTCTGCTGCTTTTTCTAAAGTAAACTAAAATTCATATGAGTTTCAGGAAATCAAAAAGTCATAAGACCTGGATCTGGCATAGCTCAAAACAGACCCCAGATTAGTCTTTCCCTTGATCTTGGGATTCCTCATTTTCCCAAATTACTAGACAAATGTTAACTTCTGTCTCTAGTCTGAATTTGTCTCAGCAGATTTTCACCTGGCTGACAGACTCTACTTGGAGATCAGCTATGGACTACAAGCTGAAATCTGGACTTGCTGAAAGCTGAAATAATCCAGTACAGCCAATGTGATGGCTTCCTGTCTCTTCAACTGGATCACTAATTAGATAGTGCCCTGTTGCCTGGTTTTTGACTAGCCTTTCAGGATACCTGGCTCTCCAATATCTCCATCCCAGTGCCAACCTGAAGAAATTACAGAAGAGGGATATTCATTGGCCTTTATCCTACCTAATAGGCTGAAATGCTAAGTCAAAGGGGGCTCCCTTACATTAGCTATTATCTTGGGGACTTGCTTAGCTGGAGAAGGAACTGCTAGTGCAGCATTGGCTGTACAAAGCCATAATTATAATAGCTTAAAGGCAGGTATTGATAGATATTTAATGCCTTGAGAACTCAACCACCCACTTAGAAAAGAATGTTGATTCCCCGGCAGAAGTAGTGTTGCAAAACAGAAGGGGCTTGAGTCTGTTGTTCTTACAGCAGGGCGGGTTGTTTGCAGCCCTTGGAGAGGAATTTTGTTTTATGTGAATCACTCAGGAATGATTAGAAAATCCTTAGTAATAATAGCAAAAGGCCTGGAGAGATGCTGGAAAGAGAAAGAGGATTCCAGAGGATGGTTTAAATCCTGGTACAATAATTCTCCTTGGTTTACTACCCTTATATCCACCCTGATAGGACCCCCTACTCATTTTGATTTTTACCGTTGGGTTTTGTATTTTAAATCACTTGATGGCTTTCATAAAGGAATGTTTAAGAGTGATACAGCTAATGGTACTCAGATCCCGTTGTAGAAAGGTAAATCTGGAGGACTCCAAGGGTCATATCTGGAAGACCCGTGATTGGGTCTTCAAATAATCATGGGAAGGGGGAATGAGAGACCAAAGAATTAAAAATTAGTTTTTGGGTTATTGGATTAAAGTTTAAAGCACAAGCCTGAACAAAGTCCAGGCAGATGGAGACATGTCCAGCCACCTGTGGGTCCAGCCTTACTACATTCTTTTCTGCCCACTAAAAATACAGGTGCTAGGAAACTGGCCCAGCTTACCCCACTCCCCTAGTGACAGCCAAACAAAGGAAGCCAGACTATTAATAGTTTTGGTGCCTTCTCACAGCCAATCAGTTCAAAATGCAACATCCCCTTTTGTGATTCAACCAATAGAAGCTTGCCAAGCTTTAATTCCCCTGCTTTGGGCATGCGGGGAGGGACTGGAATATATAAATTACCCAACTACCCTGAGCTCAGGGCTCTACCGTTCAACAGCTGCATCAGTGAAGGTTTGATCCCTAGCTCTATGACCAGTCCCGCAGGTCTGTCAACGGAGATCCTGAATGGGGGAGTGGGAATGAAAAGGGGGACAAAGGGGGACAAGGGCGCGAGAAATGAAGACCAAGACAGTATCTCTGATCAAAGTCTCCTTTTATTTGAATTTTCCATACTACTATATAGGCAGAAGCGGAAGGAATGTAATTGCCTTTGGCAGGGTTACTAAGTGACTAGAAATCATAGGATGGCCCACCAAGATGTGCTAATAATGGTAATTTGGAAAATTCCTCAGAAGAGTTACTTAGGAAGCCTGGAGGGAGAGGAGGATTTAAGGTATTTCAGGAAGATGATCTTATGAACGTCCCAGGTCAGCCAGGAATGCACTATTTTATCGGGGCAGTAGTCTGGTAAGCCAGATGCCAAAATTTAGGGGGCAGCAAGGTGCCAGAAGGCCCCCGACAGCTCTAGCTTATAATAAAAAGATCCTCATGTGTTTTGCAATGGACTCGACTCTAGCAGTCTTTTGGGGTCTCACAAATGGGGCACAACTAAGGAATGGCAGCAAATATAAATTTTAAATGCTTGTGTGCATAAGTTCTGATGAACTTTTCATGACACATTTTTGTGCATATTTGTGGATCTACAGAAAGACTATTGGCTGTACATGTCTTATATCCATGATATACCAAACACTTGATTTTTAAAAAAGATATTTCTAGGCTACCTTCTGGAATTTTATAAGATTAAAAAACAAAGAAATAAACAACAACAACAAAAAAAACAACAACAATAACAACAACAAAAACCAGATAAACAAGCAAAACACCTTTATGTGAAAACTCCATTCAAAGCCTTTTGGAGCAAAAGTCAACTCTATAAGCTACTTACAGATAATGGTAGAGCTCTCTAGCTAGTGAGGCCCCTGGGACAAGAGCTGTTCTAGCAGAGAAAGCAAGTTGACCTTTTGTTTTACAACCTAATTTGCATCTAAACTTTCCACCCTGGGCAGGTTAAGACTCTCCTGATACTGGTCAGTGATTGGGCAATCCACCTTTTCCCATTAGCATCTGCTTTGAGCCCTCCAATGTAAACAACATTAGTGGCTGGGTTCCAGGAGTCCTTGGATAGCAGGAACTTCCGTTGTTTACAGATGTTCTTTGATTCCAGATTAACATAGGAAATGAGAACTTGAATGCTTTGGAAGCCTGCCAGAAAAACAAAAGGGAATGTGGCTCCTAAGAAAATAAGAAGCACTTTGATCTTCAGGTTTATTTATGTGTTATCATAAGAGAGGAATGTGTTATGGGGAATAGAAATGAATGATAGAAAAAGAAGTATAAAAGAAGATTTTAAAAGGAATTATTAAAATATGAGGAAGAACGAAAAAAAAAACCATTGTAGCTACATAGATTAAAAGTGTTTCACAAATGAATTCTTTATTTGCTCTGAAATATGTGTTGAAAATATCACATAGATTTTATGTGCAACTCCAAATTGCAACAAACATTTTATATGTAGTGAGACCTAGTCTAGAATGAATGAGGTCAACTCACGAGAGAGGAAGTTACTCAGAGAGAAAAGTAAGCCTGATGCTAATATATTCAAATTTAGTACTCTCTAGTTCATGTAGAAATGAACAGCGCTGGAACGGAGTTGAAACTTTAAAATTAACTTAATTTCCCTAAAAGTTGATGAAGGTGAGCATAATCTAGCTCACAGATTTCCCAGAAGCAGCAGCTGTGCTAGCGCCTTTTTGTATAGCATTGACTAACGTACCTGAAAAAATAACAACTAATGACTTATTTTGGCACATTCTTTCAGTAGATTCAGTCCATCTAGGCTGTCTATTGATTCACATCCTACAATAAGGCAGACCATCATGTGGGTGGATGGCGATTCACTTCATCAGTGGAGAAGAAGCAGAGAGAAGACAGAAAAGGAGTGGGGAAGAGATACCATCAAGGATTCAAGCCTAGTGACCTATGACCTCCAGCAATACCAGACCTTTCAGTTCCTCAAAGCTTCCCAAATAGCACTACATACCAGAGACTAAGAGAGGCTCTCTCTCTTGCTCTCTCTCTCTCACACACACAGACACACACACACACATTCATATTCAAACCATAAAAAGTATTCTAAACTAACAAATAATTTGATTGCAAAAAGCTTATCTGTACATTTTTATCATCTTGGGCAAACAATTTACATTTCATAGACGAGTATCCCACCACAGATTTTATCCAGAAACTCACTCTGCTTAATTCACCTACATCAGCATTGCATTTCAAATGCTTTCCAATTTTTTTTAAAACAGTAATTCTCAACCTTCCTAATGCTGTGACACTTTAATATATCTCTTCATGTGGTAACCCCCTAACCATAAAACTATTTTTGTGCTACTTCATAACTGTAAATTTGATACTGTTATGAACGATAATGTAAATACCTTTGGAAATGTAATTAATTCTAATGATGTCTCCAAATAATGTGGGAGACAAAACCATTACTAGCTATGTTGTATTTTTTATTAACATTTACTATTGATATATCTTTTATTAAGCTGTAGTTAATCCTAAACAGCTGTATAACCAAATCACCACACAGAAACTATGATTTATTTAGTTAACCTAGAACACAATGCTGGGCAATAGCTACTCCATCCTAAACCTCCAAGCTCATGTAGTTTCTAAAATTCAGATTTCCCACATTATACTTGCTTTTAGTGATATATTAGGTCCAGTCCATCTCTCCACATAGTTCCAAGACCTCCCTCCAGCTCTGCTCCCCCAGCTCTCTCCTACCCTTCTTTCCTCCTCTGCCTCCCACACCTTCCTGTCCTCTGGCTCCTCCCTCTCTTCCTGTTTCCTTTCCATTGCTCAACATTGTGGCTGGTTGTTTTATTTTGGCATGTTTACACAAAGTTGAGACAGGTGATGCTTAGAATAAGTATCACAATGCAATTTTCCTGATTTTAACCAAAGTGGTGGAGGGAAGGGGGAGGAAAAAAATCAGCATTTGAATGAACAAGGGTAAGGTGTATACATTTCAAAAGAACATTTTACCAACACTAGCTTTCTTTTCATCAAACAAAGTGTCCAGTGCTAGATTGGGTTTCATCCAACTGAGTTGTTGGCTGAAAATATCCCATGGAAATCCCCAAACAGCTCTAGCTGTTCTCAAGACAATGGGTAACTCTCTATAAACTGAGAGCAAGGACCCATTGCTGAAGACAGCACTAACTCATTGAACATGGAGAGGTCAAGATGGTGCATACACAGAACGTTTACCCTCATATTATAGTATTTATGACGTGGAAAGGTACTCTGGAGACTACCAATGGAGAAAAATAAATGTTAACTAAATCACAAAGCCTTTGATCTACAAACCATTCTGCCACCGGAGACAATGGTGGCACAAATACTGTAACTAATCAATGCCTGATTTAATTTAAGACCCATTCCATGAGATGGAAGCAATAACTAACACTGTTTGGGTGACCAAGAACCAGAGTTCACATAGTCTGGAGACAGGATAAAACCACATATTACTGCTCAAAGAATAAAAAAAGTTAACAATAAAATGACTCCTACTGATGTTCTATCATACTCATAGATAAGTGCCTTACTCAGTCACCATTAAAGAGACTTCCTCCTGCCATAAATGGGAACAAACATAGAAACCCACAGTCAGACTTTACAGTTCCACTCCATACACATAAGAGAGTTGAGAGAAAGGGGTAGAGAGAGGAAGGTTGTCTGGAACACATAGCTCTAAATTAGATGTCTTCATTAAAACCTTCCTCTCAAATCTCAGAGAATCCTTGTAAAAGGACAGAAGGAGTGGGAGAGACAGAGAGGATGGAGGATACCAGCAGAACAAGGCCCTCAAAATAACTGATAAGTTCATATGTACTCACAGAATCTAAAGCAGCATCTACAGAACCAAGTTGTTGGTATATGTATTATTACATTTTTGGCTTGTCTGGTCTAACTTTGATATGATGGTTTTTGTTTACCTTATTTTATCTTATTTTGTCATTGGTTAAAATATCTTAGAAGCCTGTATTTTTCTGATAAGAGACAGCAAAGGAGTGCATCTTGATGAAGAACTGGGAGAAATAGAGGAAGGGGAAACTATTCAGATCATATTATATGAGAAAGAAATCTATTGTTAGTAAAAGTGGGAAATTTTTGAAAAATAGACAAATTAAATTTACTTCATAAATACTTAAGCTGATTTATTTAGTTGCTTTTTAAATATTCACTTTTCAACATCTGCACATGGAATTGTCATCCACAGGGCCACATTAACAAAGAAACCAAGACCATTCACATTCATAGCAATTTGAGAAGGATAAATATAAAATTCATGAGAAATCACATAGAGAGCTTAGTTTTACATAATCAGACAACTTTACATGCTGCTTGATATTTATCAATTTCAAGTCATGATTATCATATGTAATCAACATAAAATGCCTCACTATATCAAATATGTCAAAGTAGTAACATTATTTTGTTTTCAACTCTCACATCAGTGAGCTGAATCCAATCTATGACTTACAACTAGCTTAGAGCTTTTAGATGAACATCCAAGATAAGGGGAAAGGTAGAGATAACAAACAAATCATTGTTTTCTAGGGGTGATTAAGGCAGACTCAGTCTTAGCCTAAGAATGAACATGAGCATCATCTCCTTCCAAAAGGCAAATGTTGAAAAGTCATAGCTGCAATGGCTTCTCTTTCCACACAAGTGTCTTGTAGTTCTAGACTTGGGAAGCTAAAAGTCACCAACTTCACACTACCTAAGTCTTGGCTGTCATTATCATCTTTAAAATCTTGAGGCTCAAGGCTTCACAATGAACTTCAATGAATCACAGATTCTAATTATAATTTTACATTTCTTTTGCAAAAGTATCTATGAATATGATATCTACCTAACATCAATTAATATCCATCTTCTGAAAATGCTCCACTAATCTTTGTTCTCCCTTGGCCAACCATAATCCTTATATGGCCTGCAGTCCTACATGATTAGAACTTGACTACAGTTTCTACATACTAGCTCTTTCTTACATTCTGTAATACTCTAACACTTCGTGAATTGAGTTTATGATTTCTTATGTTATATTTTGTGTTATAAAGTCCCCCTTTTAAACATTAAACGTAGAGAAGTTGGTGTTGCTTCTTTTGAAAATAATGCAGTTACCAGTTCTGCAAAAACATAAATCCGTAACCCCCCATACTTGTACAATGCATGTAATGTCTTGATTATGTTTAAAAGTTGTGACAGCACATACATAAACACAGTTGTTTTTTTTCTAAAATTAAATTTAATTATAATGATTTACAACATTTAAGCTGGCTTATTATAACCTCACAGGATCATATAGGCCTCTTGATGGTGAGGGTCTATTAGAATCAAATATGGGAGCCCAAGTAATCTTAAGCCTAAAAGAGTATGAGAAAAATAAGTATTCTCTTACGTGACATGAATATAAGCACAAGCGACTATACAAAGTCCACTATCATGGTAGTATTCAAGTCTTATGCTCCAGGTAGTGATGGGATGTGGGCTGGAGAGGGATGAGACACTGCCTTTATGTTTTCAGCCTTCATTGTGTCTCATGTGCGTTGCTTCTGTTTAGTACTTGCACTTTTTTGTGGCAGGTTTTCCATGTATCTGGAATCTCTAACTTCATGTGTTCTTCTTTGTATTTTTGTGTTCATCTTCGCAGTTTCACAGAGAGCCCTATTGGGAAATTCCAACTAGCCTTCTAACTCTTCTTTCCATTGCCTAACCTGCCATGCATTCATGGAAGATACCATGACCCACAACTCTTGACTCCAATATAGCTGCAAAAGCACAATGACAGAAAATAGCAACTGTTCTGATATCTCCTGTAGCAAAACCTTGGCCCCTTAGGACAGTAAATTCTGCGAGTTGGAAAGGAGGAGAAGGAGTACGAGGAGAAGAATGAGGAAGAAGAAGAGGAAGAATCATGGTGGTACTCAGAACTAAGGGTCTGGAGGAGGCAATTTTATGACATACTCCAATGTCCTTGTTCGTCTGAAATGATGAAGAAGGTACTTAGGCTATTCCTCAAAGCAATTCAAAATTCAGCCCACCCCATTTATTTCACAAGTTTAGCAGTTTCTACCTTTGTGCACCAGAAATTATATGAACCATGTTGCTCAGTGTAACTCCCTAGGGAATATAGAGTGAATCCAACAATGAAGTAAAAATAAAAAGTTGAATGTGAGTACTATTCACATGTCCCACAGAGTTAAAGTCAGAGAAATATTCTTTCAGGTTAAGGTTCAAAAATATTAACAGCCCGGCATCTTCCATATTCATTTATGTTTATTGCTTCAGGCTCAGTCAGAAATATCTTGACAGATGGAAGCTGTGTTCCTTGTTTCAGTTTCTATAATTTTTTTAAATATATATAATAAAATGGATGTGTTTTTCTTGAATGCTTCAGATTGGAAGCAATCCAATTTCATTGTGACCTTTTTCTTCATGCTCTACTAAAGGGTTAATATTAAAAGAGAATAAAATCATGCATCATCTTCATATAGATTTAAGAAAAATCCACATTGCAGACTTCATTTCACTTGTATTAATGGCAGAACTAGGCAGTTAGCACACCCCGTTCAATGGAGAATGCGAAGAACAAACTATTTTAGAAACGAAGAATACTAAAATAACCTTGCAAATGGGAGCAAAATGGTTTTCACAAGTGGGGGAAGTCGTCTCTCACTATGTAACAATTACTTGGCACGCCTACAGACAACGTTTTCTTTGCATTCCTCTTAAACGCCTGCAATTTAAGACGTAATAAAATAAAGCACTCTTCCTTAACTGTGCTTTCACTCTCAAAGTTGCAGGGAGCCCGTTCTCAATGGCAGTCTGAAGATTTTGAAATGAAAATTTCTGGAAAACATCACAGCTATTTTTACGATTTAACATGTTTCCATGCATCCATGAAACAAATTAACGCTGGACGAAGAGGTAGTATTGTAGCTCAGATGCATGTGAAGTCCAGATTATATGACATGGAAGACAGTGCTCTAAAACTTATTCACAGGAGACATCTTATAATCGTTGACTCAGTTTGTCAAAAATCAAGAGGCCATGTATATCCTTATCACACACAAAGAGTTTCTTTCATCTTCTCATTTATTGCAACTAACTCTTTCTATGTGCCTCTGGTTTTAAACACTTACTGTGGTCCTTTCAGTCTCCATAATACTTTCAAGTGGTCCTTTTTCCCCTTTCAAAATCTTTGCCTTCTGCTTTGTTCTCCAGACATTATTCTGGACTCTTTTGACACAGGACATAAGAGTAGAGTTTAGTCTACCAAAAGCATTCACAGTGGCAAAAAAAAAATTCTGGTCAAGTCTTCCATTGACAATCTTCTTTCTCCCTCCTCTTAGGATTTTTCATATAATGTATTTAAATGGCCTCAGGCTACCCCATTCATGGTCATTCTATTTCTTTAAAACACATTTTTAAGCAGAAAAGCACTAGGCAGGCCATTTTGTCTTGGATTTAACTGTTAAGGATATCTTCAATGGGCCTCAGCCATTTATTTCAAATTTACAGCTTAAAGAGGACTCTTGGGTATATATCTAGGGACCGTGGCCCCCCAGAAGCCTCAATTTAATTTGGCATCTGATATCTCTTTTTATAAACTTTACTAGCTGTTTGTTGATTGTGTTATGCTCTAATGGATTCCTTCACCTTCGATATCTCTATTATCTCCTCCTGAACAAGTCCTCTTTCTCATTTGATGAATAGATTAATAGATAATTGAAAGATAAGCAGGTGAGCAGACAGCCTAAACTTTAAGATCTGATTCACATAAAAATAAGATCACTTCCTTCCTTCAAGCAAATGCACATCCTTTGCTTGCCTTTACTTTTCCATGTTCTGATTTAAACCAGAGATAATTTTAAAATGTACTTGATGACTTCCATTCTTCCCTAAATAAGCTTAAATATATGTGTTTAAAGTGCTTAAATATCCTTTTTTGAATGTTTTTATCACAGACTTCCACAGAAATTTTCTTATATCTCAATCTAAAGTGATGGTATATTTTTATTTAATAATCATCTCATTTACTTCATCTCTTTATTAATAAAATTTGTTATTTTGGATAATTAAACCTTAGTCCAAGCCTTTATATTGCATTAACTATAATCCGAACTTGTAAAATGTACAGAATAAAATTTAAACACTGTATGTGTGAATTGTGAATATTGCCTGCATTCCATGAGAGCATAATAAACTGGAAAATTTGAGAAAATATTATTGTTCTAGCTTCATCTGAGTAAAATTTAAAAGGCTACACGATCAAGTTTTGTTTGCTCTGAGGTGTACAAACTCACAGAAACTAACAACTGCAAAATATTGTATAAATATAGAATGTAGATCACCTACCTACTATACCATACGATACCTTCAAACCATCCATGGTAGCATGTCATTAGTATTAGACATACCTACACTCTGATATCCCATGCAGTATTTTTGTCAAACCCAGGACAGTGCCAGCTATTTCAAGAATATTTATTTATAAGACTGGAAAGATGGCTCAGCAGTAAGGAACATGTATTATTCCTGCAAAGGACCTGAGCTCACGCCCCAGAACACACATCTGCCTCTAACTCCACCTCCAGGGGATGCAGTGGACTTCTTACGAACATGAACAGACTTGCATAAAGACCCACACACATACACGTAGTTTAAAAATGTACAAGTAAATCTAAAATGTATTCCTTTATAATTTGCTAGTATTTTTGGATTCATAGAAGTGTGTATAATGGTAATTTCAATACATATTTCTCCTTTGATTAAAATCACAACAAATGAAGAATTTACCTAATGAGCTTGTGCTGGAAGAGAGATAATTGTGCTGGCATGATTGACTGAATAGGTCATTTCTTGTAACTCACTATTTATAAAGAACAGTGCCAACTAACTGATAAAGCTAAGTGGAAGGTTAACCTTAGATCATTGATCAAAGAAAGTGCCTTTCATCATTTCCTCACATTTAGAATTTGATAGCTGTCTGTGAAAAGTGTTGAGCCCATGATGGTGATGACAGAAATGATCACAGACCTATTTCAGCCATATAAATGCTGATGAGTGAGGAGGGACAGGTGGACACTGTCTTACCACTTTTCCTCCCAATAGCTGCTGTAGATGGTACACACTCAATATGAGAAGTAAGTCTTCTATATTTTCTTTCTATTTAAAAAAACCTAAATAGACTGCAAACTTTGGGCACTGTGCTGGAAACCTTATAGAAGAATAAAAAGAAAGAAAGACCTGGTGGGAACAGGAACTCTACAAGGAGAAAAACAAAACCTAAAAACCTGGGCCTAGAGGGGCCTGTGGTGACAGATACTCTAACCAAGGACCTTACATGGAGCTGACCTAGACCCCTGTTCAGAGGAAGCCCATTGGCTGCTCAGTTTCCAAGTAGGCTAGGGACTCTCTCTGACATGAGCTCAGTGGCTGGCTCTTGGATCACCTCCCCCTCAGGGGTGCAGCCTTGCCAGGCCATAGAGGAAGATGATGCAGCCAGCCCTGCTGAGACCTGATAGGCGAGGTGAGATAGAAGGCCAAGAGGACCTCCCCTATCAGTGGACTAGGGGAGGGGCATAGCGGAAGATGAGGGAGAGTGGGTGGGACTGGGAGGGGATGAGGGGGCCTGGAGAGGGGATACAAAGTGAATAAAGGGTAATAAATAAATATTTAAAAATCTAAGAGGACAAATTAGCTCAAGAAATCTCAAACTAAAACATACAAAGGAATAAAAACATGATTTGGAAGAAAGGCGATTAACAACTGACTCAGCTGCAAACTCTTCTAGCTATAACAACTACTGGCCTGGCAGTATATGTTCATTGGTGCAATGGTGGCACAAAATGCTTTGAGGGTACCACATTCTGATTGAATTTCAGCCTCTTCACATAATAAACTTATGCCTAGTGTTATTGTTTAAGTCAAGGATCTATGGATGGGTGTGTCATAGGTCCTTGAGAAAAACCTTCTACGATTGTTCTGCTAAATGTACATAATATTCAACTGCTTCCCCAGTGCTTATCTTTATAAACACAGATCAGCACAGCTCTCAATCCCTCATCAGGGAACCTTCCTGGTACAGTATCTGTACACCACTACTGCTAATACTCACAATGGTATAAAATTCCAAGAGAAAGAGTTTCACCCCCGAATTAAATATCTATATCAAGTCAACTTCCCTGAGATCAGAGAGCGACAAGGCAGAGAGGATGGAAAGTTTGTAAGAGCAAGATGTAATAAAGGACTACTAGCAAATGATGATTTCTTGACACAACTGAGTCAGAGCGCTGCACGCATGAACTCGGCAGATTGACTACATGCACAAAATAAAGCCAGCCAAAATTCCCTCATGGACTGCAGAGGGAGACACAAGGTCTCACTATAGCAGAGGAGTCATTGGCGATGTTTACCTTTTGGGGGATGAAGTCAATTTTCGTCAAGTATGCAGCTTCTGATAATGCTGCACCTGCTACAGTGGACACACATGTACCCATGTAGGCTAGCAGCAGAGTGGATTGAGCAAGGTTAAAATCTCAGTGGCAGGCTCTCTGCTCACCTCCCCCTGGGGGGTGTGGCCTTGCCAGGCCACAGAGGAAGATGATGCACCCAGCCTTCACGAGACCTGATAAACTAGGGTCAGATATAAAGAGAGGAGGTGCTCCCCTATCAAAGAACTAAGAAAATGACACAGGGGAAGAAGGGGGAGAAGGGGGAGAAGGGGGAGAAGGGGGAGAAGGGGGAGAAGGGGGAGGGTTGGTAGAACTGGGAGGAGACAAGGGAAAGGACTGTAGCAGGGATACAAATGAATAAATTGAAATAAATAAATATAAAAATAAAATTAAATAAAAAAGAAAAACACATGGAACAGAAACAGAAACATGGTTAATGGGATTAAGGGAAAGTTGGAGCAGAAGGAGTAAGAGATATGCTGGATCTAAACACACTTTATTCATGTACAGTATTCTCAGATTTTAAAAATAAGCTTCTCCTTCACGCTACCAATTCCAACATTTCCTCAAACTTATTCTACTCTCAGAAGATTGATTTCCATTTTCCTTTAGAGTTTACTGACTCTAATATATGAGGAAAATATGCGATGAAAAAAACTAAGATTGTACATGGACATTTGTACATGAAATTAATCTTTTTTTAAAAAGATAGGGTAGACATGGCACATGCTAAATAAGCAAGAATGAAATTATAAACAAAAAAACTTATCCCATATAAAAGAGAAGAAAGAGTAATCTCTGACTCAATGTTCTCTTTAATCCTTTCTTCAGTGACCTTAGGGCAAGTGCAAGCTAAAGCAACCGTGGAGCATTATAAGAAACGTTGAAAACAATCCAGGGCTGAAGAGAGAGCTCAGTGGTTAAAAGCACAAACTGCTCTTGCTGAGGACCAAGATCAGATTCCCAGCACCCTCATCTGGTGGCTCACAAACACCTGAGAGTCCAGTTCCACTGAGATCCTGTCTTCTCTTCTGGCATCCTGGGGTACCTGCTCTCCCATACACATGCTGACCCACATACACACCACATAATTTTTTTCTTTTTTAATATTAATTACAATTTATTCACTTTATATCTCAGCTGTAGCCCTGTCCCTCATTTCCTCCCAACCCTACCGTCCCTCCCTCATCTCCTCTCATGTCCCTCTCCAAGTGCACTGACGGGGAGGGGGTCCTCCCCTTCCATCTCACCCTAGTCTATCAGGTCTCATCAGGACAGGCTGCACTGTCCTCCTCTGTGGCCTGGCAAGGCTGCTCCCCACTCAAGGGGAGGTGATCAAAGAACCAGCCACTGAGTTCATGTCAGAGACAGTCCCTGTTCCCCTTTCTAAGGAAACCCACTTGGATACTGAACTGCCACGGGCTACATCTGAGTAGGGGTTCTAAAATAGTGCTTCCTCAAATACACTCCTAGGCATATATCCAAAATATGCTCCAGTACACAACAAGTACATTTGCTCAACCATGTTCATAGCAGCTTTATTCATAATAGCCAGAATCTGGAAATAACCCAGATGTCCCTCAGTGGAGGAATGGATACAGAAATTGTGGTACATTTACACAATGGAATACTACTCAGCAATTAAAAACAAGAAAATCATGAAATTTGCAGGCAAATGGTGGGTTCTATAAAAGATCATCCTCAATGAGGTATCCCAAAAGCAGAGAGACACACATGGTATATACTCACTTATAAGTGGATATTAGACAGGTAATATAGGATAAGCATACTAAAATCTGTACACCTAAGGAAGCTAAACAAGAAGGAGGACCCTGGGTAAGAGGATCAATCTTCATGCAGAAAGAAAAATGGGGATGAACATTGGAAGAAGGAGAAAACAGGGAACAGGACAGGAGCCTACCTCAGAGGACCTTTGAAAGACTCTACCCAGCAGCATATCAAAGCAGATGCTGAGACTCATTACCAAACTTTTGGCAGAGTGCAGGGAATCTTATGAAAGAAGAGGGAGATAGTAAAACCTGGAGAGGACAGGAGCGCCACAAGGAGAGCAACAGAACCAAAAAATCTGGGCCTCGGGGTCTTTTCTGAGACTGACACATCATATAATTTTTGCAAAAAAACTTTAACAATTTTTCTCTGAGATATTATTTACATTACCTTATTCTTTAATTAAGAATATATTCTTCTCTCATACACTACATCCTGACCAGAGTTTCTCCTTCCTCCACTCCTTCTAGCTCTTCCCCACCTCTCCTTTCCCCCAGATCCTCTACACCTTTGTTTTCCTTCAGAAAACAGCAGATCTCCAAGAGAAAACCAAACATGAAAATAAGATATGATGAGACAAAGCACAAGCCCACAAACCAAGGTTGGACAAAGCTACCTAATAGAAGGAAAAGAAACCCAGTGCAGGCATAGGAGTCAGGGACATACCCACTCCCACTGTTAGAAGTCCCACAAAAACATCAAACTAACAGTCATATATGTAGAGGACCTTACACAGATCCATGAAGGTTCTGTGCTCTGTGAGGCCATGTGAGCCCTTCTTAGTTGATTCAGTGGGCCATGTTTTCCTGGGGATGTTCTCCTCCATCCCCTCTGACTCCTGTAATCCTTTGTCCCCTTCTTCCAAAGGAGTTCCTAAAAACAATGTTTACTAATAGTATTAAGAAACATAGGTATCCCAACTGCTAGGCAGGGTAAGAGTAGATATAAGACACTGGACAGAGACCACATTCGTGTAGCTTTTATTATAAAATGTTGACATGATGATTCCACTTTAGTATCTTAATTTAGGCTTTACGTACATACATGTGGGCAGAATATGGAATATATGAGGTTTAATACTCTGTGATTTTGGCTATCCATCAGATTCTAAGGATATATCTTCTAAGTCAAAAGAGAACCAACTGAAAGGACACATAACAATGAATCGGGATTAAGGCAGGGCGCTATGCAAGAGTTTTAACTTCATTCATTGTAGGACTGACTGTACTACTTTTCATGAAAGAGGCCTACATGGTGACAATGTGCATGTCTGATTCAACACTGCCCCAGAGAGCAATGTATCCAAACCCCATCACTTTCAGACTCTGGTTATGTGACGTGACAGCTATCTATCTTCTTCACCTGAGCTTTCATACACAAGTCCACCTGAAGAACAGAGCTGTGTTGGATTCAACTGTTAGTCCAAATTTCACTTTTAGAAGGGAGGTGTTAATAGGTCTATTTCTATTATTACTATATAATTGAAATGTTATAATAATAAATTATTAATATATAATTAGAAGAGCCATGGACCTACATAATTTAGATCCTAGATTTCAGAGTCTAATGTCACAGTAAAATAGTTTCAACAAAAAGTTTGAAGCCAAGCATTGAGATTATATGTGAAGATTATCACATATCAGGGTTCTTGCCCATTGTCATAGCATTACTTGGTTAGAGTTTGAGAAAGCAAGTGGTCATTTTGTCTTTTCCTAAAACCCAACAAAATTCAATTCACTGGTACCTCCACAGGCTTGAGGTTTTCTGTTTGTTTGTTGTTTGTTTTTTTATCAAAATACCTTAAAAAAGGACAAAAGTTAAAGAAGACTGGGTATGACTTTGGTTATAAGTGTTTGCTTGCAAGGAATAAGTTATTTAGAATTTTAAATTATAACTTTTATATGTGGCAACTCAACCTTGAGTTGCATATTAGTAATAATTGCATTGCATAACACAATGATCTATACTTTAATTGTTTTTCTTAAGGTTTAATTTTTAAGGTTTAATAATGTGTTTATGTCTTAGAGTGTGAGTACCCACGGAGGTCAGAGCATACAATCACCTAGAACCGGAGTAGCTGGTGGTTGTGAGTCACCCAATGTAGGCGCTGAGAATTAAACTCGAGTCTGCTACAATAGCATTATTCAAATTTGACCACCTGGCCATCTCGTCATACTCTAATATACAATTCTAATTAAAATATAATGAATTATCTTAAGCATCCCAATGAAGTAACAAATTGATCTGTTCTCTAAATGTATTTCATTGTAAATGTTTTCATGCAAAGAGGAAAGAGATCTAAGATCTTCCTACAAAAAGTGAGCTTTCAAATGTGCAACCGCTGATGTCACACCGTTAATTAGAGGATACCTTAGGGTAGCTGTGATACTGTTTACTTGTTTTTGAAACGTTCTCACTTTCAGTGAAACCAGAAAGCTCATGAGCCTTACAAGAAAGTTAAAAGACCCCTTGACCCCGAAAGGGGTTATACAAACAGTGAACAAGTGCGGGGGGAAAGAACACACTTTGAAGTAGCTGCCTGCTAGTTGAAATCCTGTGCTGCTGCATTTCTGAGCTGTTGTTCATGCTTGGGCCAGCTCTCCCTCTCACCTGCCCCACTCACCTAAGTTCCTGTACCTACTCTCAATAAACCCATCAGTTCACCAGGCTAGGCTTCGGTGGAGTTATTTCTTTGCTGTGGTGTCAGGGCCCTTCTAGGCTAAATCAAGTTTTGTTCTTGTCTTTTTAAGAAAGAACATACAACAATGTCATAAAGCAACTTTCAATTTTGCTAAAACATTTAAGGATTAATATGAGCTTTAGTTTATTAGAGAAATTCTTCAGATAAACAGAGTCAAATGAAACAAAACACTACAATGAGACGTGGCAAATCTTTAAGTGTTTTGTAATAAACAAGAAGATGACACTTATACTATATTTTTAAACTCCGGCCACTGGAGGATTTTAAGGACACAGAGTCAATGATTTGTAAAAGAATACAGGATGTTTCTGTCCTGATTTCATGCAGTGTAAAAACGATAGAGGAACATTCTAAATCAGATCTGCCCAGCTTCATTGACGGTGCTTTCACGCTACACTTTCTTTATATCCTGCTCAAACACTGAGGTCCAGGGAAGCCCTCCAGTGATTATGCTTCTGGCCATTCCAATAGTAAAAACAAAACACCGAAACAAAATTGAACTGGAAACTTTGATTTAATCTCCATGCTTTTGCCAAGAAGATACTAAGCCCTTTCTGTGACTATGAATGTCAATATCCCCTAAACAAATTTACAAACCAGTGATATAATACTTTCAATAGTATAAAGTTCATGGACTCCAGAATTATTTGTTAATGGGAATTCCTAACATTTTTGTCAAAGGTATGTTCAATAGTATACTAAACACTTGCTTGTGTTTTTTGTTTATTGGACAAAGTATAGAATTTTCTGCTTATTTAAATACCAGATTTTTATCTTCAATTGAGTTTGCACTCATGAAGAATACAGAGAAGCCAATGTACATTCTCATCATCATAAAGAGTTTGTATTATGGTAAGAGTCAATGGCTTCAAGGTTCCTTACTGGCTTGACTCTTCGTCCCTTTGTAGCTTCTAGGTAGAACTGAATGTTCCTTATACAATATAAGTCTGTGACCCTTTAATACAGTTCCTCAAGTTTCGGTGACCCCCAACCATACAATGATTTTCATGAACTTCATAACTGCACTTACTTCTTTTATGAATTATAATGTAAATATCTCTGTTTTCTGATGGTCTTAGACTACTTCTGTAAAAGAGTCCTTTTGCCTCCAAAGGGGTTGTAACCCTCAGGTTGAGAAACACTGATATACACTAAACTTTTCTCAACACGAACTAAGGGATAGGGTCACTGAACTTCTCTGACCTCAGCTTAACTTATCTGCAAAGTACAAATGACAGGGTGAGTTTGTGATAATCAGGGAATTCATGTTCATAATGTTAAGATTGCTATGAAACATTCAGGAGCAAGACATTTTAAAATTACTGCATGGAGGACTTTATAATATTCCCAGTGGTTATGAGTCTTTGCCACTAGGAAATTTAAACATCAATTAATATTCAATTTAAAATTTTCAAAACAGAGGTGTATCAGGAAGATATCAACTCTCTCATGTGTCCTAGGACCCCCCACTCAACCAGTAATACTGTTTTTTTTCTTTCTTTGAAAGACCCCAAGAAGATGGGTAACAGCAGGCTCCTGGAATCCATTGTCAAGACAATAACAGCAGTTGCATTTCTTTTTTACATCCTTGGTGAAAATGTTGATTTGTTATTCCTAGATCTCCTTTAAAGGAAAACAAATAGTTGATCTCAAAATTTTAAATTGGACAGCTTAGACATGAAAACACAATTAATTTAAGTCCAATAAGAGTAACACAAATATCCCTCTGAAGCAGCTCAGGGCAAACTTCATATTGCCTGTTAATAACAAAATTTCAGTGGTCTTGATGTTGGGGGTAACCAGGTGCTTTATGATTGAGTTTATGACATGCTTGATCTAAACTCATGCCTGGCACTGTAAATGTATCCAAAAGCTTCTGGTTAGGATAAGCACTAGAAGTAAATACTCATGTTGCCAAATGGGCATAGTGTCAAACTACCTTTTCAACACCTATCTCTACACTCTCATATTAGTGTAACTCTCAGTCCTTGTCAGAAAAGGGTCTTTGTGAAGAGGATGGTTTTTAATACAGAGACTCACAACTCGTCAAAAAACAAAAATATGGAGAACATGATTCAGTAGAGTGTTTAACCACAAATGGGATGTCTGTATTACATACCCTAATGCAAAGAACCAAGGAATGTTGCCAAAGAGGGGGTGTAAATACTATAAAGACCAGAGGTAGAAGAGGACACGGATGAAACATTGCAAGCCAGCCAAAATAACGAGGAAACTATTCAGCATTGAAGCCTGGATAAGGAAAGCGTATACAAGTTCTGACCCCTAGCAAAAGAGCTATTGACAGCTGAAGGCTAATGGAAAGAGAGTTGATTTTTTAGGGGTGTGGGCCCCAATAAGTTGACGATGTTCCAATAGATGGCCTCCCATTGATGCATACACATTTAATACTATTTGGACTTGACGGATAGAATGTTTTTAAAGAGGAAAGTTGGGTGTGGTGGTACACACTTTTAAACACAGCATACTAGAAGCAGAAACAGACAAACCCCTATGATTTCCAGTCTAATCCGTGGGATATAGTAAGACAATGTTGGGCACTTAAACCGGGTGACTGGGGAAAGCAGTCAGGGGGCTAAAATGAGGTCAGAGACACATCTAAACTCTGAAAATCTCATCTTAAGGTGGGAACTGGAAAAGATCATCCTATGTGAAGTATCCCAGAAGCAGAAAGACACACAGGGTATATACTCATAAGTGGGTATTAGATATATAATATAGGATAAAGGTACTAAAATCTGTACACCAAAAGAAACTAATCAAGAAGGAGGACTCTGGCTAAGTTGCTCAATCCCCATTCAGAAAGGCAAAGAGGACAGACATCAAAAGAAGGAGAAAAGAGAGAACAAGTCAGGAGCTTGACACAGAGGACCTCTACCCTTTGCAGTATCAGAGCAGGTGCTGAGACTCGTACTCAAAGTTTGGGCAGAGTGCAGGGAATCTTATGAAAGAAGGGGGAGATAGTAAGACCTGAAGAGAACAAGAGCTCCACAAGGAGAGCAACAGAACAAAAAAATCTAGGCACAAGAGTCTTTTCTGAGACTCATACTCCAAACAAGAACCATTGATAGAGATAACCTAGAACCCCTGCACAGATGTTATCTATGGCAGTTCAGTGTCCAAGTGGTTCCATAATAACGGGAACAGGGACTGTCTCTGACATGAACTGAATGACCTGCTCTTTGATCACCTCCCCCTGAGTGGGGAGCAATCTTACCAGGCCACAGAGGAAGACAATGCAGCCAGTCCTGATGAGACCTGATAGACTAGGATCAGAAGGAAGGAGAGGAGAACCTCCCCTATCAGTGGACTTGGGGAAGGACATGGGTGGAGAAGGGAGAAGGAGGGTAGGATTGTAAGGGGAGAGGAGAGGGAGCTACAGGAGGTATACAATGTGAATAAACTGTAATTAATAAAAATAAAAATGAAAAAAAAAGACAAGTAGGCATAGGACCCCTCCCTCCCTGCTTCTGTGCTTATGTGCCCTCTGGGCACATAGGCTGGCGACCCCTACTCTCAAGGTAGTCACAGTAGTCAGGTAGCTGGCACCTAGATGCAAAACGAGCATTCCAACCACAGCCAAGGAAATGCACTCACCCCAAAAACACCTGCCCATGCTGGAAGGTTCATATAGTACCTGTTCACCATGGAATAAATGGACATTAAGCTTCACTAATAAAGGGGTACAAGCTGTTTCACTGAAGAGCTGCTGTTTCACTAGGCTGTAGCACTTGAAGGGTTGTTTTGTAGAGGGCTTCCTTTGACAAGACATTCCCTGCTGACCCTTGGACCTGCCTGCTCTCTCAGTGTCCTTATTGGTGAGACCCAAGCTTCAGCTGTCGCCCCGTCCTGCACCTGCTGCTGAACTGCTCCCAAAGGTGCCGCCCCACTCTCTCTGCCCCGTCTCCCCTGACATTGCCTCACACTGCTTCGCTTCTTATCCCTTTTGGCAAAGGGTCACCTAAAAGACCTGAAACACTTCCTCAGAGAATGCCGTCTCCACCTGCCACTCCCAGCTAGACTCCACCAGTTACAGACTCCACTTCTTTCTTTCCTGCTCAGTGTGTGGTGACATGTGGGCACGGAGGAGGAAGCAGAACATGGAACCACAAAACAATGCTTCCAAAATATGAAAGAGGAAGAGGAAAAGGAATCAGAAATGAAGGTGCAAAAAGGACATGAATTGAAGATCCTAGAAGAGCAGGAACGCAGACTAGGCAATACATGATAGAAAAATAATATATTTTGCTTGTGCAAAATTCTCAAATAATAAAATGGCCTAAAAGAGAAAGGTTTAATATTTCCTTTCCAGTACCTTTTTACAAAGTCCTGTAGAATTGTGAAGCTGGACATATTGTTTGACTATGATGATTTTTATATGTGAAATATGTGCCATTTAATGGAACTATATAATTTGCAAAATAAAGTATCAGCCAAACATTTCCCAATAGACTGACAGTCTTTTCTTAATTCAGAGAACGTTGTATTAAGACTTGAATATGTCAAGTCTTTTATTATATATAATAATATATTTTTCTTTTATTATATATAATTTTTATTTTTATATTAATCACAGATTATTTATTTTGTATCCCAGCAGTAGTCCCTTCCTTCATTCCTTCCCAATCCCACCCTACCTCTTCATCTCCTCCCTGCCCCATTCCAACTCCACTGATAGGGAAGGTCCTCTTCCCCTTCCATCTGACCCTAGCTTATCAGGTATCTTCAGGACTGGCTATAATGTCCTCCTCTGTGACCTAGCAAGGCTGCTCCTCCCTCGAGGTGGGGGGGAGGTCAAAGAGCCAGCCATTAAGTTCATGTCAGAAATGGACCCTGTTCCTCTTACTAGGAGAACCCACTTGGATACTGAGCTACCATGGGCTACATCCAAGCAGAGGTTCTAGGTTATATCCATACATGGTCCTTGGTTGGAGAAACAGTCTAATAAAAGACCTTGTGCCCAGATATATTTGGTCTTTGCGGAGCTCCTGTCCTCTACAGGTCATACTAACTCCCCCTCCTTTCATATGATTCCCTGCCCTCTGCCGAAGGTTTGGTTATGAATCTCAGCATCTGCTTTGAAACACTGCTAGATAGAGTCTTTCAGAGGCCCACTGTGGTAGGCTCCTGTCCTGTTTCTTGTTTTCTCCTACTTCCAATGTCCATCCCATTTGTCTTTCTCAGTAAGGATTGATCATCTTACCCTGGGTCCTCTTTCTTGTTTATCTTCTTTAGGTATACAGATTTTAGAATGTTTATCCTACCTTACTGGTCTAGTACCCACTTATAAGTGAGTACATACCATATGTGCCTTTCTGCTTCTGGGATACCTCACTCAGGATGATCCTCTCTAGATCCCACCATTTGCCTGCAAATCTCATTATTTCCTTATTTTTAATTTCTGAGTAATATTCCATCGTGTAAAGTACCACAATTTCTGTATCCATAACTCTGTTGATGGACACCTGGGTTTTTTCCAGCTTCTGGCTATTACGAATAAAGATTTTACAAACAAGGTTGAGCAAATGTCCTTGTTGTGTACTTGAGCATCTTTTGGATATATGCCTAGAAGTAGTATAGCTGGATCTTGATGAAACACTATTTCTAATTGTCTGGGAAAGCAGAAGAATGATTTCTAAAGTGGCTGTACAAGTTTACATTCCCAGCAGCAATGGAGGAGGTTTCCCCTTTCTCCACAGCCTCTCCAGCATGTGTTGTCACTTGAGTTTTTGATCTTAGCCATTGTGATGGGTGCAAGGTAATCGCAGGGTCATTTTGATTTGCACCTCCCTGATGGCTAAGGATGTTGAGCATCTCTTTAGATGTTTCTCTGCCATTGTATATTCCTCTACTGACAATTCTCTGTTTAGCTCCACACGCCATTTTTTTAATTGGATTGCTTGATTTATTGCTTTTTAACTTCTTTAGTTATTTATATATCCTGAATTTCAGCCCTCTGTCAGATATAGGGTTGGTGAAGATCCTTTCCCAATCTGTAGGCTGTCATTTTGTTCTGACAAAAGTGTCCTTTACTTTACAGAAGCTTTTCATTTTCATGAGGTCCCATGAGTGTTGATCTTAGAGCCTGTGCTGTTGGTGTTCTGTTCAGGAAGTTGTCTTCTGTGCCAATGAATTCTAGGCTCTTCTCCACTTTTTCTTTTAACCGATTTAGTGTATCTGGTTTTATGTTAAGGTCTTTGATCCACTTGGACTTTAGTTTTGTTCAGGGTGATAAATATGGATCTATTTTCATTTTTCTTCATGTAGACATCCAGTTGGACCAGCACCATTTGTTGAAGATATTGTCTTTTTTCCATTGAATGGTTTTGGCTTCTTTGTCAAAAATCAAGTATTCATAGGTGTGTGGGTTTATTTCTAGGTCTTCTATTCTGTTCCTTTGATCCTCCTTTCTGTTTCTATCCCAATACCATGCTGTTTTTATTACTATTTCTCTGTAGTACAACTTGAGGTCAGGGATGGAGATACCTCCAGATGATCTGTTGTTGTTCAGGATCGTTTTGGAAATTCTGTTTTTTTGTTTGTTTGTTTGTTTGTTTGTTTCTCCGTATGAAGTTGAGAATTTTTCTTTCAAGGTTTGTAAAGAATTGTGTTGGAATTTTGCTGGGAAATGCATTGAAGTAGATTGCTTTTGGCAGAGTGGCCATTTTCACTATGTTAATCCTACAGATCCATGAGCATGGGAGATCTTTCCATCTTCTGATACCTTCTTCAATTTCTTTCTTCAGAGACTTGAAGTTTTTTCAAACAGGTCTTTCACTTGCTTGGTTAGAGTCACCCCAAGGTACTTTATGTTTTTAGTGGCTATTATGAAGGGTGTTGTTTCCCTGATTTCTTTCTCAGCCTTTTTGTCTTTGGTATACCGGAGGGTTTTTCAATGTTTATTGTTTCTTGATTTTTGAGGGCTTGGATTATGGTGTAGACAAAAAGAAACACAGTTGGGACCTCTGGGGCCATTAGTGAGGAGAGGCTCCTGCATGAGGGAGAACCCTGAAGCCTAATGAGGCAAAGTAAGCATCTAGAAAAGTGGCCAGGAAATTATATCCTTCTTTTCCTCTTTATTGAAAACATAAGCAATAGACACAGACTTTTCTGCACTCATTTTGTGAAATTCTGAGGCTGAGGAGGACAAGGGCAGAACATTGAACCTCATTGAGGGAGTGCTCAGAGGTCATCAAAACAGACTGTGAGGAAAATCTATATTTTATAATAACATGTCCTTCACCTAGTCAAGAGTTTTAATGGATATAAGGACAAGGGGAATGGCTGGTAAGCTTATTCATTTGTGAAGAATCATATTGACAACAAAAATCATTAATGAGCTTTTATTTCAAAATATTCTTGCATATAGTCAAAGGTCTCAACAATACCCTTATTCTTGCACTTAGCTATGCCAGTGTTAATATTGCTATGAGACACTTATGCTTATCACAGTTTAATATCAAAAGTTCTCAAATGAACTGTGTAAGAACTAATATTGCTATCTATACTTAATTAAGTACACTTACTTTTTATCTAAGACCTTTAAATATTCTATGAACCAAGGCAATATATAGATATGACATATATGTATAATGTATATAATGTATATACTCAAAGCTATCATGTTTTATTAGGTTTATGTAAACTGTAAATTTCTAAAATTAGCTTTATGAACTGCAGTGTTTTAAGAAGCATTGGTCAAGGGCTTGGCAAGATGTGTACACATTTAATCCCAAGACTTGAAAGGCAGAGGCAGGTGAAATTTTGTGAGTTTGAGGCCAACTTTGTTTACATAATCAGTTCTAGGCCAGCCAGAGCTATATATCTACACTCTTATCTCCAAACATACAAATAAATGAATAAATAAATAATATTGATTTAAAATACTAGTCACATTTTCCTCTGGAGACAAAGTCTCGTGTAACCCAGGCTATCTTCTAAAACATTGTTTACTTGAAGACACCGTCTAACATTGAATCACAACACCTTCACTGTGGAAGTACTGATAGACTGTAAATAATGTGTACAACCATGTCTGGTTTCCATAACGCTCAAGACTGAACCCAGAGCATAATGCATGTTAATCAATCACTGTACCAAATGAGCTTTTTCCATGGCCTGTCAACCATAGTCATCCCAGAAGTAGAAACCTTCAATCCAACAATTCAGAGATTCGCAAAAGACCTTGAGCTGTCAAAATAATCTTGAGAAACAAGAACAACATGGGGAAAATCAGAATACATAATTTCAAGATGCATTGCAGAGTCACAGTAGCTAAAACATATATAACTTATTTATTGTAGCTTTAACTGTTGTGACTATTCTTGGTTATCAGCTTGACTATATCTGGGAATAACTAAAACCCAAGCGTTGGGTACCCCTCTGAGGGATTTTTATTGATTAAATCATTTGAAGTAGGAAGATCCAGATTTAACCTGGGCTACACCTTCTTCTGGCAGCCTATATAACTAAAGGACATGGAACAAGGAAGCTTTTGCTCTTGACCTGCTTGCTCTCACTCTCATTGACAGTCCATTCCTTCACTGGCATTAGCTCCAACTTCTTCTGGATTCTGACATATACTGAAGCCCAGCTAAGTCATCCAGTTTCATGGACTGAACAACTACTGAATTCTTGGACTTTCAATTGTAGACATAGAGTTGGACTAGTTGGATGACAACCTACAAGCCATCCTGTTAAATCTCTCTTACATATATTCATTCTATCAGTTCTGTTCCTGTATAGAACCCTGACTAATACAACAACAAAGTTAAGATACAAAGAAAGATTTCAATTTGATTGGGATTTTGGAGATTCCAATCCAAAGACAGCTGTCTCCATTGCCCCAGAGAAAAGCTGTCTACATCATGGTAAAAGAAAAATGTACTTTTGAAGTTATAACCCATCCCTCTAACTTTTTGGTAGGCCATTCAGCTATGAATTCATTCATAGCTTATTCCGTTGATAACATAAAATTCAATAGAATCGCTATCTGGGTTCCAAGTCTTCAATACATGATCCTTTAGGGAAATTTAGTATCTAAAGTATAAATATAAAGTATAACATCTAAAGTATAACACTCAACTCACAAAGCCCTATTTATTTTGTAATGCAAAATAAACTTATCTATTTCTAAGAGTCCTCATCACTCAGCACATTTCTCAAAAGCCCAAGGTAAAAGTCTTCTGGGACTCAAGAATAAAACTCTTGCTTTGAGAGCCTATAAACTGAAAAACAAGTCACAGCCTTCCAATACATAATTATGTATTGGACATAATTAATAGGACAAAATTTCCTATTTAAATGGAAAGAAATGGGCGCATGGAAAAGAGAAGAAAAAAGAAATAACATCAAAGCAAGAGCCCATCACAGCAAAATAAAGATAAAAATCACAGTTTCATATATAGTATTAGGTGCATATGACATCATAATATGCCTCTGAAGTTCTAGGGCAATTCTATTCTAGATGTTTTGTTGCCTCACCCCATGTGATGATTCTGTTCCCTTTCTATAAAATCCCTCAGCAGATATTCTACATTTCTGGCATTCCAACTTCCTTGGTCTATATTGTAGCTTTGTGTTGTCATACAGACTCTTCAGGCGTTGCCTTCTTAGAAGCTGTTTGCATAGATTCTAATCATGCCATACGTTGCCTGGTCTTCCGGACTGTCCTTCAAAAATTTATTAAAAGCTTTCCATTCTGCATAGGGGCTAAGCCACACCATGGAGATAAAAACAAATTCTCATTAGCTGAGGCAGTAGCCTGGACATTTGGACACTGGTTTTATGGGTTTTCAGCTCTTCAATGGTTGAAATAGTGGAAAACACATGGCACAGTGGTCCCAAAAGAGTAGAGTAACATGGAGACCCTTCCTCAAAATGAAGTCTTTCCAACGGGATAAAAACATTTAAGAAAGGAACCTGGGACAAATGGGTGACTGGAGGTAATTGAATCCTGAATGATCATCAAGGCTTCCCTATCACCACAATTTAAAGAAATTATCTTCTTTTTCATGGTGCTGATCTCTTGAGTAGTTATAGTTTTCATGACCCCAACATTACATATGATTCTCTTCTAGACAAATGAGAGTTTCTCCTGTCCTGGTTTACCACTTCTCATTGTAAATCTAGCTAAGAGTTGCCATAAAAGTCCATGACAGATACTCAATGTTGTGATATCTTGAAACTTCTCAACAAGATAAATTAGTCCATAATTTTTAACAAAAAGCCTCATACTGATTCTGGAAGTGAAGGTCCTTATGTCCAAAGATAACCATTAGAGGAACCTGAAATGTTAGCACATAGGGCTGTTTCTTCAAGGGAAGGAATGCATAACCTTTCATACCCCCAGAAGTCTGGGATTTCATGTGCATGCATCCTAGCCTGATGAACTAAAGAATACATTGAACCCTACCCTACTCCGTTCTCATAAGCTTGTTTTTCTCAGTTAATCTATAGAACTCATTTTTATGGAAGTTATCATACGTACTTTACAAAGATTTTCAATGTAATCATGTACATTTTTTTATTTATTATAATTATTCACTTAGAATCCCAGCTGTAGTCCCCTTCTTTATCCCTTCCCAATCCCCCCGCCCTCCCTCTTCTCCTCCCAGGTCCTTTCCCCAGTCCACTGATAGGGGAGGTCTTCCTCTCCTTCCATCTGACCCTAGCCTATCAGATCTTATCAGGACTGTCTGCACTGTCTTCCTCTGTGGCCTGGTAAGGCTGTCACACCCTCAGGGGGAGGTGATCACAGAGCCAGCCACTAAATTCATGTCAGAGACAGACCCTATTCCCTTTACTAGGGAGCCCACCTGGAGACTGAGCTGCCATGGGCTACATCTGTGCAGGGGTTCTAGGTTATTAGCATTCATGGTCCTTGGTTGGAGTATCAGTCTCAGAAAAGACACTGCCAGATATTTTGGTTCTGTTGCTCAACTTGTAGAGCTCCAGACCCTGCAGCTCCCCCTTCTTTCATAAGATCCCCTGCACTTTACCCAAAGTTTGTCTATGAGTCTCAGCATCTTCTTCGATACCCCTCTTGGTAGAGTCTTTTAGAGGCCCTCTGTGGTAAGCTCCTGTCTTGTTCCTTGTTTTCACCTGCTTCCAATGTCTGTCTCATTTGGTTTCTGAATGAGGGTTGAGTATCTTAAACCCCTCCCCCCCAAAAAAAGAGGCTAAGCAAGAAGGAGGACCTTGGGTAAGATGCTCATATTCAATCTTTATTTAGATTATTTTGTAACTAAGGAAATTTATGAGTGCTTTATAGTGCACACAGGTTTGTGTTAATTATCACCAAGATATTTTTCAGCCAATTATTTTGAGCTTAAATATGCCAAATATGCCTAAA
>REGO01001260.1:117993-142565 GCA_010120015.1 Rhombomys opimus
AAAACAACAAAAAAGTTTGCCTGTCAGAACCTGAACTAAAAACAGAACTTATATTTTCTTTTTAAGAGAAGGAGAAAAAAAAAAAAAAACAACAAAAAAAAAAACAGGGCCATATGGTTTCAGATCTTCAAAGAAGAGATAACACAAATACTCTTCAAAAAAGAAAGAGAAGGAACATTACCAAACTCATTAAAGAAGCCATAGTCACCTTCACGAAGACCCAACAAAGAACTAGAATTTCAGGCCAATCTCCCTTATGAACACTGATGCAAAAATACTCAAAAAAAGAAAATACTCACAAACTGAATTCAAGAACACATCAAAGATATTATCCACTATGCCCAAGTACTCTTCATCCCAGGTATGCAGGAGTGGTTCAGAGTAATCTACCATATACACAAATGGAAAGAAAAAAAAAGCAAATAAGATAATCTCCTTAGATTATCTGAGAAAGCATTTGAAAATATTCCAACATTCATTTATGTTTAAAGTCCTGGAGGGATCAGGGACACAAGGCACTTACCTCATCATAGTAAAGGCAATATACAAAGAGCCTATAGCCAAAGTCAAACTAAATCAATTCCACTGAAATCAGGGACAACACAAGGCTGCCCACTCTCTCCTTGTCTCTTCAACATAGTTCTTGAAGTCCTTGCTAGAGCATAAGAAAATTAAAGGAGATCAGGGGATAAAAATCAGAAAAGAAGAAGTCAAAGTATCACTATTTGCAGATGATATGATAGTATACATGAGTGACCCCCAAAATTCTATCAGGGAACTCTTACAACTGAAAAATACCTTCAGCAAAGTGGCTGGATACAAAACTAACTAAAAAAATTAGTAGTCCTCCTTAGTAAAAAAGACAAATGCACTGAGAAAAATATTAGGGAAACAACACCCTTCACAATAGCCACAAAGGACATAAAGTGCCTTGGTGTAACCCTAACCAAGCAAGTCTCTGAAGGAAGAATTAGAAGAAGATATCAGAAGATGGAAAGATTTCCCATGCTCATGGCTTGGCAGGATTAACATAGTAAAAATGGCCATCTTACCAAAAGCAATCTATAGCTTTAATGCAATTCCCATCAAATTGCCAACACAATTCTTTACAGATGTTGAAAGAAAAATTCTCAACTTCATTTGGAATTACAAGAAACCCAGAACTGCTAAAACAATCTTCTACAATAGAAGATCTTCTGGAGGGATCTCCATCCCTGATCCAAGCTGTACTATAGAGGAACAGTAGTAAAAACCGCATGGTACTGGCATAGAAACAGACTGGTGGATCAATGGAATCGAACAGAAGACCCCAAAATAAACCCACACACTTATGAACATCTGATTTTTGACAAAGATGCCAAAACCATACAATGGAAAAAGATAGCATCTTCAACAAATGGTGCTGGTCTAACTGGATATCTACATGTTGAAAAATGCATAGAGATCCATACTTATCACCCAGCACAAAACTAAAGTCGAAGAGGAACATTAAAGCAGACACACTAAACCTGTTGGAAGAAAAAGTGGAGAAGAGCCTAGAACTCAACTTCCTGAACAGAACACCAACAGCACAGATCAATAATCAGTAAATAGGACCTAATGAAACTGAAAAGCTTCTGTAAAGCAAAGGACACCGTCATCAGAACATAAGGACTGCCTACAGATTGGGAAAGGATCTTGACCAACCCTATATCTGACAGAGGGCTAATATACAAAATATATAAAGATCTCAAGAAGTTAAACAACAAACATCAAGTAATCCAATTAAAAATGGGCTACAGAGCTAAACAGAGAATTCTCAATAGAAGAATGTCGAACTGCAGAGAAACACTTAAAGAAATGCACAACATCCTTTGCTATCAGGGAAATGCAAATCAAAGCTACCATGATATTTCATCTTACACCTATCAGAATGACTAAAATTAAAAACTCAATTGACAATACATGCCCGAAAGGATGTGACAGAATTGGAACCCTCTTCCATTGCTGGTGGGAATGTAAACTTATACAACTACTTTGGAAATCCATCTGGTGCTTTCTCAGACATTTAAGAATAGTTCTACCTCAAGATCCAGCTATACCACTCCTAGGCACATATCCAAAAGATGCTCAAGTATACAGTAGGGAAATTTGCTCAACCATGTTCATAGCAGTTTTATTTGTAATAACCACAAGCTGGAAACAATCCAGATGTCCATCAGTTGAGGAATGGACACAGAGATTGTGGTATATTTATAAAATGGAATGCTACTCAACAATTAAAAACAAAGAAATCATAAAATTTGCATGCAAAAGGTGGGAACTAGAAAAGATCATCTTGAGTGAGGTATACCAGAAGCAGAAAGAAACACATGGTATGTACTAACTTATATGTGGATATTAGGATAATCATACTAAAATCTGTACACCTAAAGAAGCTAGTCAAGAAGGAGGACCATGAATAAAACGATCAATCCACATTCAGAAAGGCAAACGGGATAGAAATAGGAAGAGGGAGAAAATAGCAAACAGGACAGGAGCCTGCCACAGAGGAACTCTTAGAGACTCTACCTAAAAGGTATCAAAGCAGATGCTAAGCCTCATAGCCAAACTTTGGGCAGAGTGCAAGGAATCTTATGAAAGAAGGAGATATAGCAAGACCTTAAAGGTAAATGTGCTCCATAAGTAGAGAAAGAGAGAGAGAGAGAGAGAGAAAGAGAGAGAGAGAAAGAAAAATAATAAAAATGTGTCAATACAATTTAGCTAAGTTTAAAATTCATGTAACTTGAAAACAGCATTTTAAGAAGATTACAGTCATCTTTTTTTTTATTTAACTTTTATTAAATACACTTTATTCCTTTTGTATGCCCCCATAAGTCGCTCCCTTCTCCCCTCCCGGTCCCACCCTCCCCCCCTTTCTGCATGCATGCCTCTCCCCAAGTCCACTGATAGGGGAGGTCCTCCTCTCCTTCTTTCTGATCTTTTTTTTTTTTTTTGTTCTTCTCAATGCAGTTTATTCAGGAACCTTGAACAATCTTCTGACCCTGGGGAAAGCCAGTCCACAGCTTAAAATAGCCTCTGGGTAGCCAACCCCAGCGTGCCTCGTGGGCAATGCAAATAGGTCCACATACACGGAAGCAAGCCAGATCCTCAGCCTTAGCCAAATATGGAGTTGTTTGTGACAGAGAGGAGTTGTTTGTGACACCATCGGGAAGGTGGAAGGCGGAAACCAGCTCCATCTTTAAGGCGCGGTATTACGCAGCTCTCTACAGTTCCCCCTTTTTGTTTTAGACGCATCAGGCAAGAGTAGAGGTCTGATCTCTGATATTAGAAATAAATTGGGACTTTGTACCAATGTTCATTTAGGTGTCATCCACCCAAAGAGCATCAGACCCGTCTGATACCTTTTTCTCAGAGACGGGACCTGGGGCATCAACCCACATGCAATCAGACATGCTCTTCTCTGGGTCGAAAGCGGCTGACCATGAGTGCAGTGCTTAGCTTCGCATCCTGAGCGTAACATTTTAGCTTTTTATGGTAGCCAACCATGCTTGGGGATACTGTCCTGATTCAATGGCTGTAAAGGCCTGAATGATCATGGCTGCATTACACTGTTGTGAGACTCTAACCTTGCATATACACCACAGGCAAACCAAGGCGACCAACACCAGAAGGCCTGCTAATGCTCCCATGCCCGCCCATTCCTTCAGATGATTCATGGCTGCAGCAATCCATGATGATACTCCTGTGGCTACTCCTGAGTCCACTCTGGTAGAATTTGCCGTAACAATGGCCACTCTCAGCTGCTCCATCATAGTATCGAATTCTTCGGTCCAATTACCTAAAATATAGCTAGACAATTGTTTAGACAGATTTGCAGCACGGGAAACATTCTCATATTGTATGCTAGTGACACAAAGTACAGTCATCTTTTAAATAAAATAATAATTTCAATTTTGAGTGCAAAATCAATGAACCTTCTAAAAATAACAGAAGTATTTGTTTTGCCATATAACTTGAGATATACTTTAAAAATCACTTGCAAATAGAATAAGATTATATAAGCAATAAAACAATTATATTTGTAAAACTAGTTAGAGGACAAGGATTAGAAATTTTTAATTCAGTTCAGTATGTATTTTAATATATGGCTTCTGGTTTCTCTTGTAAAGTTTGGAAGGTTACTGAAACTGTAACAAGCTTACTTGTGTATTGATCTAGCAACATGCTACTTCACTATAAAATATATTCTTTATTTTTCCTGGCACCTCCAGTTATAGATTTTGCATGGTGAATTCCTTCCTCTAGTAATTGGTTTTCATGATCTGCTATGATAGAGTATTATCACCAATTGGTGCTTTAAAAGTAAGAGTACTGAAAGCCATTACCCAGAGTCAGAGCATTAGTGCTTCACTGATGGACTATAACAGAAAGACCCCAATGGCAGATAAAGAAAAAAGCCCAGGTTTTATTTCATTTTATTAAGTTAAGAGCCACTGAATATAAAATGGGAAAAAGGCCAGCAACAGATTACTCATTACAGCTCAAATAAATTAAAGTGTTAATTTCATATTTCTCTAATCACAGGTTCATTCAAGATTGTTCTCATTTGCTGCTTTCCAAGACTGGCATATATAATTTCACTATGCATCATAAATATGGAAGATTTTGCAAAAAAACCCCACTTTTATTGTAAATGAATCTATAAAATAATAATATCCAGTTTCCTGAAGCACTTAGTCTGTGAAGAAAAAATTGTAGATGATAAAACTTGTAATTTTAGGTCTTAAATTGAAATGAGCATATAGAAACTAGCAAAAGGGCATCTTCCAGCAGTAACCATGAATATGAGTCATGTGAAAAGATCCAAAGGGAGTGATAGGATAATGCAGACAAAAAAATGAATTAAAGTGCAGTCCGTGTTGCTAACAATTGTGAGCCCAGCAGGAAGCTGAGTGCAGCAATTTTCAGATAAAGTAACAGAGTGTCTTAGTCAGTGTTTTACCTCTGTGAAGAAAAGCATTCCGTTGGAACTTGTGTACAGTTTCAAAAGTTTAATCCACTGCCATTATGATGGGGAGCATGACACCATGCAGGCAGACATGGTGCTAGAGAAGCAGCTCAGGGTCTACTACCAGACTCTGAGGCAGCAGGAGCAGTGAGACACTGGCATTGGCTTGAACTGCTGAAGCACCAAAGCCCACCTCCAGGGACACACTTCCTCCCACAAGGATATGCCTTCTAATCCCTCCCAAGTAGTACCATCCCCTTACCACCAAGCATTCATATAAATGAGCCTGTGGAGGCCATTCTTATTCAAACAACCATAGAAGCAAATGAGTATTCGTTGGCATATTATTGTTGCTCTGTTCATCCTTAAAAGTATTTGTGGACACCACGTAAATGATGAGAACCACGATTTGTCCCAGTATAATTGCTCTAGTCCATAGTTACCATTAACATAACTTTAATTAGCTCATTCTTTCACATGAATTTTAAAGTAATTTAAAGACAGAAATAGGGTGGTCAGGAAGGCTTGGTGTCTACATGTGCTTTCTGCTGTGTCTGATATCCTGAGCTTGCTCTCTGGGCCCCATTATTTCTGCTGTGTCTGATATCCTAAGCTTGCTCTCTGGGCCCCATAATTTAGCAGGTGAGAATAGAGTCACAAATTGCCCTATGACTTCCACCCAAGCGCAACCCACACACAGTGAATACAAATGTAAAATTAAATTAATTAAATTACTTTTTAAAGGTCAGGCTTGGGAGAAGAGTCTGAAGTAAAACATGCATTTTGCTCACCGACCGTCTGAGGTTTAGTTCCCACCGCCTATATCAGGCAGCTCACACACTTCCAGCAGCTACAGCTCCAGGTGTAGTGAAGAGTCTCTTCTCTTCACTCCTTGATACTGTGCTTGCATGCATGTATCAGCATACTAACACCCATACATGATGGAAAATATGTTTTAAATGTTTACAAATAGAAATAGTTGTTGCATTAATCATCCAAAATTTTGTTATAGCATAAAAATAAATGCACACAAATCCTATATAAATACAGTATTGTAATTTCATTATCGAAAGAAAAGATTGTCTTCCTGTTACAATGTTCAATATTTTCTTCAGCTACTGTTTCGGAGTTGTATAAGCATCATATGTTATATGTGCCTCAGTGTATCTGTTCATTCATGCTGTAGTGATACATAGTTTGTACTTTTCAATATACATACAGCATTGTTCATACAATTATGTCACAATTTGTTCTTTCTCTTGTTAGTAAACTTTACTTTTTGTGTTTTATTTTATTTTATATTTTTGTTTTGGTGTTTGGGCCAGCACAGGTGTCTGTGCATTGAGAGCATGGAGTGTTTGTGGATACCAGAAGAGGGAATCAGAACTCAAACTGGAGTTACAGACAACTGTGAGTTGCGATGAAAGTGCTGGGAGTAGATCCAGAGACTTCTGGAGAAGAAGCAATTGGTCTTAACTGCTGAGGCATCTCTCTAGTCCCTGGAGAGTTGCCATTTAGTAGTTTATAGCTTGATCTCTTATAAATAGAGTTGTTAGGAATTCACTCATGAAATACTTTTAATTAAAAAGTGGATTTACTATGCATATGAAGTAGTCAATTACATCCTTCTAAAAAACTGTAAAACCACCTTCTCAAGTGATTATATCATTTTATTGTCTATCTGTCAGAACGGTGGGAAACTTTTAGATATTTTGTAACGTCATTGTTCACAAGTATGATTGTTTTTCTTTTTCTTATTTCAAGCTTAAAAAATGATATTGTAAATTAAAATAATTTTAAATATAATAATTCACATGATACATACTGATTACCTACCTAAACATAAAGTATTCTCTGGAGTGCAGAATAAATAGTTAGTTTTACTCTAAAAGACAGAGCACACAATTTAGAAGATGCTTACATAACATGAGATAAACTTTTCATCTCAAAGTTCTTACCTTGATAGTGTCTGTAAAGATATTTTTTCAAATAAGGTGGTATTTAAAACCTTATTAATTAGAACATGTCCTTTAATGAAAAAAAAAAAAGTCTCTGCTTTGGCAGGACTGCACTATTTCCAATTTTCTTTTGTTATCCCAGCCATGCCTGACAAGTACAATCATGTTCTTTCATGTCTAAATATACCCTAGAATGTTAATAACTCCAAACATTGATTGTTCTAATCATATTATCATAAGTTATTTTGTACTGTTGTTGAGGTGTGGCTTCAATATTTAATAAGGAAATTCATGGTTAATCGTTCTGTGCTCTAGATGATTATTTTTAGCATGTATGTAAGAAAGTATATATTTGGCTAACTGAATTTGTTTCATTATCTCTTTAATAGTTCAAGTTTACAGTTCAGTTAAAAGGTGCTGTATTTCACATTATTTGTTCTTCTTTAATGAACTGTATATTAGGGATAAAATTACTTCAGGAGTCTCTTGATTCCATCCATTCCTTCACAATCTGTTACCCTAAATGTAAAATGAATGATTAACAATCACAGTAGTTTCTGGCTTTAAGTGTTTTTTTTGCATGTATAATTATATATCTTAAGAGGGTATGTTAACCAAGAGCCATACTCAGAAGCCTTAGGCAATCTAGAAGAAGCCTTTTCATTTTGCTTTTCTTTTTGCAGATTATACTTTATTTTAGCTACTTTAAATTGATTATAGTTATAAGCTGCAACTATTTATTATATAATCCAGTTAAAATGCCTGTCATGTGCTACTTTATAATGATATCTTCCTAATTAATTATTCATACACTCATACACTTTATACTTGGAATGAATTTTAGATATTATGTGGTATCAATAACTTATTTACATCTAACTAATTGAAAAAAAAGGATCAAGAGAGGGATATGTTCAAAAATCTTATTTCAAGTTCTAAGTTTATCAATTAATGATGAGGTTATTTTATTTATTTTGTTGGTGTAAGAACAAATAATTAAAAATTTAAAGAGTTTAAACAAGGCTACATTATTGCTCTGACGTTCTAGAAGACAAGAATATAAAATTCAAGTGTTTCTTTTAAAGTTTCAGAAGATAATTGATTTATTTTTCTTTTTTCATCTTTAAAGTCTACTTCTTTCCTGGTTCATACTTCAACAGTCTACTGCAGATTCTATCAACACAAATTTGCTGTTGCTGCTTTGATCCTCATGTCTTCATGCTGTAAGAAACCTTGCAATATGGCCAAGAAGATTCATCCAGAATCATGTCCCAAACATAAAACAGTTAGCAATATATGAAAGGCTATTTAATGGGTAGGTCTAACAGTTTCATGGGTGATGATTAATTATCTCTAAGATTCCATTGGTCCATTTATAGTGTCTGTGAAATAGATGTGAAAAATGAACATGTCACTGTTCAGTGTTTTAAACATTCATTTTAATATTAAATTTTAATATTAATCTGATATTCCATTATTCAATAATTATGTCCCTTTAATTTTAAAAGGCCCCAAATCCTTAGGGTGCCTCAAAAGATCCTTGAGCACCATGGTCTCTAGCTATCTAAATTCTGTGTCATTAGATATCCTAAACATCCGTGAGAAGAAACTGTGGCTAAGAGCAGCAAGCTCTTATTTTGAACATCCAGATCTTTATATAAGTTATTTTTCACTGCTGGAAATACTGTAGATTGAACTTTTTCCAGTCCATAAAATTCTATCATCTTCCCAGATGTCCAATGTTTCCCATTAAGTGTTCTCTGGAACTTAGTATTTTATATCTCAATTTCTGCAAGTGATTTGCACTCTAAAGTGAGTTCTTCAAGGGTATTCTCAGCATTCCATTCATCTTTCATATTGCTGTTTGAACAGAAAATGGCTCCACAGACTGATGTGTTTGAAAATTTGGTCACTCTCTAGTAGTGTTGTTTGGGGAGACTATAGAGCATTTACAAGGTAAACAACTCTCAGGAGGAGGAAGGTTACTAGGAATACGTATTGAAGTTTGGTAGCCTGGCTCTACCTCCTGTCCACATTCTGATTACTAGTCCACTAAAATAGAGGAAATGAGACATCCCTGATGCACCGTGCTGCTGTCATGGATTTACCTAACATCGCATCTTCCCAACACGATACATTGAATCCTGGAAATTGTGAGCTAAAATAACAGTTCTCTTCCTTAAATTTGATTTGGTTACAGCAATAAGGAATATCTTTCCCTCTTCCTCACTCTCTTTCTCTAACTCTACCTCCTTTTTGTTTATACACACACACACACACACACACACATACACACATGTATACACATTTGTTTATATTTTAAAATATTTTAACCAAGTCATTTATTTACTTACTTATGTACTTACTTATTGTCTTTAAGCCAACCAACTGTTTCAATCAATACTTCTAAATTTCCTTGTATTGATATTTACCATATACCATTTCTTCCACTTAAGTATATCCCTCCGTCATAACAGTGGAAAAATACTAATCACAAGGGAAACAGTGAAAATTGAAATAATTATAATTATCACTCATTTTTCTTTTTTTGTTGTTTTAGTTTATTTACTTTATATCCCAGGGGTGTCCCCTCTCTCCTTGTCTCCTAGTACACCTCCATCCCACTTCCCCATTTCCCTTCTCCATTTCCTACCAGAAAAGAGACCACCTCAACCCTTATCAACCTTCCCTGGCATGTCAAGTCACCTCAGGAGTAGACTGAGCATATCCTCATCCCCTGAGGCCAGGCAAGGCAGCCCTGCTGGGAGGAAGTTCTCTAAAAACAGGCAACAGAGTCCATGTTAAAAACATCCCCACTCCTCTCTCCAGATGCCCCATATAAAGACTAAGCCACCCATCTGCTACATGTCTGCAAGGGCCCTCGGTCCAGATCATGCAGGATCCTTAGTTGATGTCTCTGTCTCTGAAAGACCCCATGGGATTGGGTTCATTGTCTCTGTTGGTCTTCTTGTGAGGTTCCTGTCTTTTCCAGATCCTCCTGTCTTTCCCACCAACACTTCCTCAAGACCCTGGAGCTCTGGCCCATGCTTGGATGCATGTCCCAACATCTGTACAGCATCTGTACTGCTGGCTGGAGACTCTCAGGAGACAATCAAGTTAGGCTCCTGTCTGAACGCATAGCAGAGTATTATCATTAGTGTCAGGGGGTGGCTCTTTATCGTGGGGTGGGTCTCAGGTTGGGCAACTTATTGTTTGACTTTTCCCACAATCTTTGTTCACTTGTTATCCTTGTACTTCTTGTAGGCAGGGTAATTTTTGGATCACAGGTTTTGTTTTTGGGTTGTTTTTTTCCCTCCTTCCACTAATCCTGCCTAGGTAGGAGATGGTCACTTCAGGCTTCATACTCCCACCCCACAGTTAGGAGTCTCATCGAATCACACGCATATCCTCCCAGGATCCTACCTTTGTCACAGGCCTCCAGTTTGACAAAAAGATGTCCTTCCTCAGTTTCCCTTCTTGTTTCAAGCCCTCTCACCTCCCACACATAGTTCTCCCCACATCTGACCTCACCCTTGTTCCCCTCTCTATTCAGTTCTTGAGAAGCATTTAAAGAAATTCTCAATGTCCTCAGCCATCAGAGAACTGCAAATCAAAATGACTATAAGATTCCATCTTACACTAGTCAGAGTGGCTCTAAGCTCAAAAGCTCAAGTGAAAACACATGCTGGTGAGGATATGGAAAAAGGGGAACAGTCCTCCACTAATGGTGGGAACTCAAACTTGTACAAACTCCCTGGAAATCAATCTGGTGCTTTTTTAGAAAACTGGTAATATTTCTACATCAAGAACCAGCTATATCACGCTTGAGTATATACTAAAAAATGATGCTCCACCATACAACAAGGACATTTGCTCAGCTATGTTCATAGAAGTTTTATTCATAATAGCCAGAAACTGGAAACAACCTAGATGTCTCTCATCCAAAGAATAGATATAGAAATTGTGGTATATTTGTACAGTGGAATACTAATCAGCTATTAAAACCAAGGACATGATGAAATATGCAGGCAAATGGATGGAACTAGAAAAGACCATCCTGAGTAGGGTAACTCAGACTCAGAAAGACACACATGGTATATACTAACTTATAAGTAGATATTAATCCCAAGAAGGCTCAGGGAGGGTACCGAAATGTCACTCACTCATTTTCTTAAGAAAACCTAACAATTTCTAAAAATAGTACCAAATATAAGTTATGATTGAAAGTTTCTGCAACTGAATTCACTATCCACACTGAATTCAAAATAGTTCAACATAAAAAAAATCAATAACGATTTTACCCTAAACACAGATTTAAATTTGTAGCATCTATTTTTCAGTTAACTAAATTTTTCAGTCAACCAGCTCCTACTCTGTCATCACACCTAACTTTGAACCCCATTAGGTTATTCTATTTTGTCACTTAAAGATGATATTGATATGGCTTTTTTTTGCTTTTTAAATTTTTATATTATTTTTTACAGTATATTAACTGTGTACACTGTTTATAGCCGGATCCCCATCCCTTTCCATTCTCACCCTCCCTCCCTCTTCCCCTAATCTCCTCCCTTAATCCACTGAAAAAAGGGAGACTTCTCCCCTACTATCTGACTGTAGCCTATCAAGTTTCCACTTTCTCAGTGATCTAGTAAGGCCATTGAGCCAGGTGGAAGTAGTCAAAGAGCAGGCAGCCGGCTTCATGTCAGAAACTGCCCCTGCCCCCTTTACTAGGGCATCTACTTGGAGCCTGAGATTTAATGTGCTGCATATGAACAGATGTTCCAGGTCTTCTCCAGGTCTTTTGTAGGTGCATCAGTCTCTGCAGTTTCCTTTGGGGCTAGATTTTTTACCTTTATTGGTCTCCTTGTGGAGCTCCTGCCCCTCTGTGTCCTTCTGTCCTCACTTCTTCCCATTACACTTTGCTCAAAGTTTGGCTTTGAGTCTCATCTGCTTGGATCTCCTGCTGAGTGAAGTCTTTCAGAGAACATCTGTGGTAGGATCCCATCATTTTCCCTTTCTTTCATTGCTTCAGGTGTCTATCCTATTTTTCCTTATGAATGAGAATTAAGCATCCTCTCTAGGGTACTTCTTGTTGTTTAGCTTCTTTTATTCTATAGATTTTAGTATGTTTATCCTATATTATATGATTAATATTTGTGTATGAGTGAGTATATATCATATGTGTCTTTCTGCTTCTGAGTTACCACACTCAGAATGATCTTTTATAGTTCCATCCATTTGTCTGCAAATTTCATGATTTCCTTTTTTTTTTTTTTTTTTAAAGAACTTTCAGGTGTGCCATCAGGTTGCTTGTATGAGAGGTCTCAAATTTCTATATAAAGGCACTTAGTGCCCTGGACTTTTCTCTTAGCACTGTGTTCATTGTTTCCCATATGTTTGGGTATGTTGTGCTTTTATTTTCATTGAATTCTAAGAAGTCCTTAATTTCTTTATTTATTTCTTCCCTGACACAGCTGTCATTGAGTAGAGAGTTGTTCAGTTTTCATGCATGTGTAGGCTTTTTGCTATTTCTGTTATTGTTGAAGGTCGGCTTTAAGTCATGGTAGTCTGATGGAATACATGGGATTATTTCTGTCTTCTTGTATCTTTTGAGGCTTGCATTGTGGCCAAGTATATAGTCAATTTTGGAAAAAGTTATGTGAGGTGCTGAGAAAAAAGTATATTCTTTTGGTTTGGGTCAAAAGTTCTGTAGACATCTATTATGTCAATTTGATTCATGACCTCTGTAAGCTTCATTATTTCACTGCTTAGCATCTGTCTCAATGATATGTCACTTGGTGAAAAGAGAGTGTTGAAGTCTCCCATTACTGATGGGTTGGTATCAATGTATGAGTTAAATTTAATTTTCTTTTATTAATGCAGATGCCCTTGTATTTGGAGCATAGATGTTCAGGATAATGATGACCTCATGGTGAATATTTATTTAATGAAATTGAAGTGTCCTCCCTTACCTCTTTTGATTAATTTTGGTTGAAATTATCTATCTTATTAGATATTAGGATGGCTACTCTCACTTGCTTCCTGGGTCCATTTGCTTGGAAAATCTTTCTCCAACTCTTTACTCTGAGGTAACATCTATCTTTGTTGCTGATGTGTACTTCTTGAACATAGCAGAATGTTGAATCTTGTTTCTGCAACCATTCTGTTAGCTGGTGTCATTTCATTGAAGTTTAGTCCATTGATGCTGTCCGATATTAGTACCCAATGAATGATAGTTCCTTTTCTTTTGGAGTTGCTGGTGAAAACGTGTTTGTGTGTTTGTTTTATTTTTTAATTTCTTTTGTTTGTTTGTTCTTGTGAAGTCATCTATATTCTGTGTTTCTTGGGCATAGTTGATCTCATTGGGTTGGAGAGTGCTGTCTAACATTTTCTATAGAGCTGGGTTCCTGTATAGATATTGTTTAAATTTAGTTTTGTCATGGAATATCTTGTTTTTTCCATCTACAGTGATTGAAATTTTTGCTGGGTCTAGTAGTTTGGGTTGACACCCGTGGTCTCTTAATACCTGCATGATATTCTGGCTTCTCCATTTATAAGTCAGGTGTGATTCTGATAGGTCTACCTTTATATGTTACTTGGACTTTTTCCTTTGCCACTTTTACTACTTTTTCTTTGTTCTGTAGATTTAGGGTTTTGATTATGACATGGCAGGAGGAATTTCTTTTCTGGCCTAGTGTATTTGGTGTTCTTTAGATCTCTTGTATGTTTAAAAGCATATCTTTCTTTAAGTTGGGGAAATTTTCTTCTATGACTTTCTTGAAAATATTTTTTTTATTAATTACACTTTATTCATTTTGTATCCCCCCATAAGCCCCTCCCTCCTCCCCTCCCAATCCCACCCTCCCCCCAGCCCTTTCTGCATGCATGCCCCTCCCCAAGTCCACTGATAGGGGACATCCTCCTCTCCTTCTTTCTGATCTTAGTCTATCAGTTCTCATAAGAAGTGGCTGCATTGACTCTTCTTTTTCGTCTATTCCTATTATTCTTATGCTTCGTCTTTTCATGGTGTCCTTGATTTCTTGGATGTTTTGTATCAGGAACTGTTCCAGTTCTTCTGTTTTCCGTGAGAGAAGCATAGATTTCTTCAATTGTATCTTCAGCTCCTGAGATTTTTTCCTCTATCTCTTGTATTCTGTTGGTGATATTTACCTCTGTATTTTCTGATCTCTAAATTTTTCAACTCCGGGGCTTTCTAAGTTTGTGTCTCCTTTATTGATGTTAGTTCCATTTTCATGACAAAGACAAACTTATTCATTTCCTTCATCAGTGTGATTGTGATTTCTTGTCTGTCTATGATGCCTTCTATTTGTTTGGTTGTATTTGCCTATATTTCTTTGAAAGATATGTTCATTTCCTCTAAATGTGCCTCTAATAACCAAATAATCATAGATTTAAAGTCATTTTCTTGTATTTCAGCTGCATTAGAATATCCATGTTTTTTTGGGGGGAGGGATTCTGGACAAGTCATAATTTCCTCGCTTTTGTTATTTTTGCTTTTATGCCAACCTTTAGCCATCTGGTTGTCTATAGCTTTGGTTGCTTGTTCCTGGAACCAGGATTAAAAACTGAATTTGCCTGACAATGGCTCTCCTTCAGTCCCTAGTCGTAAGGTAGACATGTGGATTCTTAATCCTTAAGGCTTTACTAGATCATAGGCCATACAGTTTCTTTTCTCTGTTCTAAGTCATCATTGCCTAAAACTACTATGTGTAACTCTTCAGCTGCCATGCTGTTGCTGTTGCTGCTGTTAGCAGAGTGATTGCTACAATTACTGGATTATAACCACTGCTTTTCTTGCCATTCTGCTACTTCCACCACCATATCCTTCACATATTACCATCTAAACTTTCTCTACTAATGCTAATGATTAAAAGTTGGTAAGAAAAATATACTCTAGAGAAGCACTTTAAAGAGACTAGTGATCAAAATTCACCAAGACAATATAGAGAGGCTGATATAAAATTGACCTAAACAGCTTGGATCTGTAGAGCTATGTGATAAGAGTAATTGTTCTTCTTATGATACAGCCTTGCATGCAAATTGATGGTCAAAGTGTCATTAGTGATAGTCCTTCTGATGGATGACCAAGGCAAATGCTCCACTTCTGGCCTGGGTAGAAATGCTTGCCACTGATATTGTCACAATATTGAGGCAAAGTGTTTGAACAGTTGTAGCTAGAATAATGCTTTCTAAAGTAAGAGGTATGCTTCAGTGGAAGCACATGTTGTTGTAGTCCTGCAGCTTCAAAAAAACCTGCTTTATATACACAGCTGCTACCACCCCAAGAGTGAGAATGAGCCAGCTACTGGCCCTATAGTCCTTTGACCAGTAGCCAGACACCAGGGAAAGATCTAGCCAATATCATTGAGGGAGTTAAATGTTTGTAGCCCCCACTATCTTGGCTAATTTTGAAGAAAAACTGTAGAACATAAAAGGAAAATAAGCATTGAAATGAGTGTTCTCAATAAGCGTGTGTCCTTAACTTCAGGCCATCTTTACAGTATTTAAGGGTGCTTCACTCTTAACCAAGTAATTGCATGGAGATACAAATAATTTTGTGTGTTTTAGCGATAAAAAAATAGAAATGCTGAAAACATAAAAGAAATTAAAAAATAAACAAGAAGGACTCTGTGGTTATTCTTATAGTCACCTAGGGAAGAAATGTCAATTATTTACTTTTCTAGTGTAAAGAGTAAACCGTCCTTCCAGAGTCCAATAGAGAAAAAGAGTTATCTATTTATACAAACTTTAAAGCATGTGTAATATATTTTATTCCTAAATTCTATGTATGGTCATGTACACATGTATACATACATATACAGACATAAATGCATGCATATATATATGTATATATATATTCATTATATATATATGTATATATGTATATACATATATATGTATATGTATATGTATACATATGTACATGTATATATGTATATGTATATATGTATAATGTATATACATTATATATATGTATATATGCATATACATATATATATATGTATATATATGTATATGTATATATATTCATTATCAGGGACAATATTAGTTTGTTAGGGCAAGAGAAGTGGGTTAGTTGATACAGTACTTGTAGGGTAAGTATGGGGAAAGTATGGGGATTTAAGTTAAGTTTGTGTCGCTAGCGTCAATACAAAAACTAAGGAAGGCTGTATACATCTTTTATCCCAACATAATTGATGAAGAGACAGGACAATCCTTGAGCTGGCCAGCGAATCCAAATGAGTGAGTTTTGTGTTATGTGAGAGAACCTGTCTCAAAAACTAAATTAACAACATTGAAGGAATAAATATAATTTGTACTTCTGGCCTCTACTTCATTCATACTCACTCACACATGCACACAAACATACACATGCAAATATATATAACACACACGCACTCATGCCTCATAGTATTTGCTTGTTAACATTCTTAAATTTTTCTGTGTTAATTTAGTTTGACTTAGATCAGTACCCTTGTAGCCAAAGAAGCACCATGAGTTTCAGCTTCTTTCAAATTTTACTTAAAAAAAATATATATATAAATATATATATAATATATATGTATATATATTATGGATTAGAAAATTACATACATACTTCAGCATGTATTTCCCAAAGTATATTTTAAAAACATTTGAGTTTGAATTTGAGTTGAATGAGAATGAATTTCAAAACATTCTGTATACTGTGTTTAGACATTTACTTCCTACACACGGCTCTCTAGAGGGCCAGTGGGTTGGTGGCACTGCCTTAGTCTCTCAAGGAATCCCTCTCATAATCATCCCATGCATTACCAGAAGGAGAGCTGAGAACCGATCTGTAATTATGAATGGTAGCCCAGAGCCTAATGCTGATCTTGAGAGTTCTAAGCTCTCTCTAAGCTCTCAAAGTGACCCACTTGCTGTAATTTGGAATTTACTGCCTGGAGACATTCGTTTGGAAACTGACATAATTTTCCATGTAAAAATGAAGATAATAGGTAATTATATTAAATGAATTTTCTTTGCCAAAGACATAAATAGCTCAAGAACAACATTTCTTATGCTATTTTCAGCTTTTGAGTTATTGGAAAATTATGTAATGTTGCAGGTTGCAACTTGAACTGTTTGCTACAAATCTTCAAAAACAAAATGTTTTCTTTTCTCAGTAGACAGTTGGATGAATATGAAACGTAAAATGAAATTATATTATTCGAATTCTAAAGGGTTGCTCATTGACACTTTGTGTACTGTCCTAGATTAAACAGAAGCAGCTATGGCCATATCAAATTCTTACATCTAGCTTAACTAAGGGTAGACAGTGATATATGTATGTGTTAGTGTTAATGCCACAGTGACACTCTGATCTCATTGGAGTACGAATTAAGGTGAATGATTTATATCTTTTCAGAAAATATTTTTTAATATTTTTCCATACACTATAATCAGAGTCTTACATTTCCTCTCAGATTTGCTGCACCTCAGGTTGATTTCTTCCCGAGTATACGTCTCGACTTCTTTTTCTTTGAAAATTTAGCTTAGAAAATTTGGAGCTGCAAATTCTTCCTCTCCATCTTCAAGATATTAATTTCCCAGCCTATGCAAATTCAGCAATACCAAAATGTCGTTTTCTAGGACATAGAGGCCCATCTTGTTGAAAATCAATCATCTATAGAGACTCTGTCCCAATATCATAGGCTGTATAGAAGGTTAGGTATAATTAGCAAATGCATATGGTCTGCTTATAGGGACCTGACTCATTCCTAGTGTTCCCTGGTACTTTTCCATTCACTCATTCCATTGCTAATAGGTTCCAACATTTTGTTGCAGAGGAATTGTATTCAGTCTCTCTATTCTAGTGCAGGCATCTCAAATAAACTCTTCCTCATATATTTAATACCATCTGGCTCAATTTTTCTTTGGCAGCAGAAGAAAATATACCATTTAAACTTCAGTAAATACTGCCACAGTAAATTTTGCAAAACTGGATGCATTTTGTATGCATGCTCCCCCTTCCACATAAAGTGATATAGTATGTTTAATGACTTTAAAATTGACTTGTTTTTAATTATACATATCAACATCTTAGCAAAGAGTTCAAAATTTTTTGTATTAAATATTTTTAATAAATGAAATAAGCATTAAAGTTAATGTTTTGTATATTTCAAAAGATCTATTCAGTGACTATACAGACAAATCATGAGACAAACATTGAAGGTTAGTAACTAGAAGAAGTTCTGAGTAAAAATTATGCCCAATATTTATGTGCAGTACTATGTAGTCAAATGTCACACAGTTAGTCTTGCCAATCACAAGCCTAATGGTAGAGGAGCTATAGTTGTAGCTCATTTGGTTGAGTACCATGGGTGAATCCTTGAACTCCATTACCACTGCTGCAAAAGACAAAACAAAACACATTCTCTGTAGAGTGGCAAAAGAAGATGAAGACTTCAAAATTATCAAGACTAACTTTAAAAAGGCAATAATTAATTTCCTTAGATGTACAGATTTTAGTATGATTGTCCTACATTATATGTCTAATATCCACTTATAAGTGAGTACATACCACGTGTATCTTTCTGCTTCTGGGATACCTCACTCAGGATAATATTTTCTAGATCCCACCATTTGCCTGCAAATTTCATGATTTCTTTGTTTTTAATTGCCAAATAGTATTCCATTGTGTAAATGTACCACAATTTCAGTATACATTCCTCCTCTGGGTTGTTTCCATATTCTGGCTATTACAAATAAAGCTGCTATGAACATGGTTGAAATGTCCTTGTACTTGAGAATCTTTTGGATATATGCCTAGGAGTGGTATAACTGGGTCTTGAGGAAGCACTATTCTTATTGGTCTGAGAAAGCACCAGATTGATTTCCAAATTGGTTGTACCAGTATACATTCCCACTAACAATGAAGTAGGGTTCCCCTTTCTCCACATCTTCTCCAGCATGTGTTGTCACTTGGGGTTTTGATCTTAGCCATTCTGATGGGTGTAAGGTGAAATTTCAGGGTTGTTTTGATTAGCACTTCCCTGATGACTGAGTATGTTGAGCATTTCTTTAAGTGTTTCTCTGCCATTCGATGTTCAATCTAATAAAAAACGAGGACCCTGGGTAAGATGATCAATCTTCATTCAGAAAGGCAAATGAGCTGGACATCAGAAGAGGGAGAAAACGGGAATGGGACAGGGACCTATCACAGAGGGCTTCTGAAAGACTCCACCCAGCAGGGTATCAAAACATATGCTGAGATGCATAGACAAAATTTGGACAGAGTGCAGGGAATTGTATGAAAGAAGGGGGAGATAAAAAGACCTGGAGGGAACAGGAGCTCCAGAAGGGGAGCAACAGAACCAAAACATCTGGGAACAGGTGTCTTTTCTGAGACTGATACTCCAAACAAGGACCATGCATGGAGATAACTTAGAATGCTGCACAAATGTAGCCAAGGCAGCTTAACATCCAAGAAGGTTCCCCAATAATAGGACCAGGGGCCATTTCTGACATGAACTCATGACCTGGCTATTTGGTCACCTCTACCTGAAGGGGGAGCAGCTTTACCAGTCCAAGAGGAAGACAAAGAAGCCAGTCATGATGAGACCTCATAGACTATGGTCAGATGGAAGAGGAGGAGGACATAGAAGAAGAGGCAGGGAGGGTAGGTTTGTAAGGAGATCCAGAAGAAGGCTACAGCTGGGTTGCAAAGTGAATAAACTGTAGCTATAATGAAAAAAAAAAGCCAGTGATAAGCAAGTACTAGAAAACCTTTAGATTTTTTGGCTACATCTATCAAAGCAGAACAATACAAAAAGAAAAAAAAAGTTGAAAATAATATTTAGAGATTTAGACACAGAATAATACTGTTTTGAGAAACACGGAAAAGCAACAAGGTATCTGAGCTCATATTCTAGTTGTAGAGAAACATTGTCTTCATCTCTTTAAGACCTTAAACTGTCTCATTAATTTTGCACTTATGGATGAGTTTTCAAAGAGAGTAGTGAAATAAAGTTGCTGAGAGCAACAAAATAGCTCGGCTACTGTCAATAGGGTCATCTGAAAGTAAATGGTTGTACACTAAGCATTAAGGCTAATCTAAATGAGACATGGGTAGGAGGTCAGTAGTAAGACACTTTTGTGTTCTTAAAGGTTCTTACTGAGATAGGAAAAATACATACATAAAATGAATACAAATTGGCATAAATAAACATTCTATGAAGATTATTTGCTTAGGCTAAATGTTTGTAAAGACAGATGGGATGTGCATTGAATGCATGACAGGGGTCTACTGAGCGCATCTGAAAGCCTCTAACTAGCAGTGTTTTCAAAGCAAAGACTCATGACCAAACCTTTGGCAGAGTGCAGGGAATCATAAGAAAGAAGGGGAGTTAGTCTGATGGAGAAAGGATAGGAGCTCCACAAAGACCAAATATATCTGGGCACAGGGTCTTTTCTGAAACTGACATTCAACCAAGGACCATGTATGGATATAACCTAGAACCTCTGCTCAGATGTAGCCTGTGGTAGCTCAGTAACCAATTGGTCTCCCAAAGTGAGGGGAACAAGGACTATTTCTAACAGGAACTCAATGAAGATACGTGATAAAACAGGATCAGATGAATGGGGGGAGGTCCCCCCCTATCAGTGGACTTGGAAAGGGACACAGTAGTGATGAGGGAGGGAGGGAGGGACTGGGAGGGAATGAGGGTTCGGGGCATGGCTGGGATACAGAATTAATAAAATGTAACTGATAAAAATAAAAATTAAAAAAAAATAAAAATAAAAAAAGAAATAATTCTTACTGTTTTCTTAAGGGTTAAATACAGCCACCATAAGCATTAAAAGTGTAAGTTTATCATCTTCGGCAATTTGAATAAATAGGTTGCTGAAAATAAGTCAGAAGATGTCAACGTGTCTTTTGTAAAACAAACAATACATATCAGATTAATAAGGGATGTACCACAAGGCATGGTAGTTACTACATGAACACACTGCTATAAAAACCTGATATATTGGTAAAGACAATATACAGCAAACCAATAACCGACATGAAATTAAATGGAGAGAAATTTAAAGTAATACCAATAAAACCAGGGATAAGACAAGTCTGCTCACTCTCTCCATATCTCTTCAAAAGCATATTTGAAGTTCTAGTTAGAGCACAAGACAAATAAAGTATATTGAGAGTATTAAATTTGGAAAGGAAGAAGTTCAAGTATATTATTTACAGATAATATGATACTATGCATAAGTGACAACAAAAATTCTATCAGAGAACTTCAGCTGATAAACACCTTCAGCAAAATGCCTGGATAAAAAATTATCTCAAAAAATCAGTAACACTCCTTTATGCAAGCAATAAATAGGCTGAGAAAGAAATTAGGGAAAAAACATCCTTCACAGTAGCCACAAATAATACAGACTATGTTGGTATAACTCTAACCAAGCAAGTGAAAGACTTGTATGCCAAGAAGTTCAAGTCTTTGAAGAAAGATATTGAAGAAGATATTAAAATATTGAAAGATCTCCCATGCTCATGGATAAGTAGGATTATCACAGAAAAAAGGGCCATCTTACATGTTATATCTGAAGCTATCTACAGATTCATTGCAATTTTCATCAAAATTCCAACATAATTCTTTACAGACCTTGAAAGAGCAATTCTCAACTTCATATGTAAAAATAAATGACCCCAGAGAGAAAGGAAAAAAATATCTGTTCAGTACAAGAACTCTGAAGGTATCACCATCCCTTATTTCAAGTTGTATAACAGAAATAGTAATAAAAAATCACAACGTTTTGGGATAAAAACAAACATGTAGGTCAATGAAATCAAATAGAAGACCCAGAAATCAACCACCACACCTATGTACACATGGTTTTTGACAAAGAAGTCAAATCTATACAATGGAGAAAAGAAAGCATCTTCAACAAATGGTGCTAGTCTAATTGGATGCCTGCATGCAAAAGAATGAAAATCGATCCATATTCATTGTTCTGCATAAAACTCAAGTCCAAGTAGATCAAAGACTTCAGCATAAAACTGGATACACTAAATTTATTATTATAAAAAGTGGAGAATAGCCTTGAATTCATTGGCACAGGAGACATTTTCCTGAACAGAACACCAACAGCTCAGGCATTAAAATCCTCAATTTATAAGTGGAATCTCATGAAATTGAAAAGCTTCTGTAAGACAAAGGACACCATCACTAGGACAAAGTGAGCCTACAGAATGGGAAAATATCTTCATTAACCCTCCATCTCGGTTAATATCCAAAATATATGAAAAACTCAAGAAAATAAAAACCAACAAAACAAATAACCAAATTAAAAAAATAGGATTCTTAACAGGAAATGCTAAAGGATAAGAAGTTCTTAAAGAAATGTTAATTGTCTTTAGTCATCAGGGAAATGCAAATTAAAATGATTATGAGATTCCATCTAACACTCATCAGAACAGCTAAGATAAAAAACTCAAATGACAGCACATGCTGGCAAGGATGTGGAGCAAGAGGAACACTCCTCCATTAATGACGAGAGTGGAAACCTGCACAATCACTTTAGCGATGAAGCTAGTGCTTTCTCAGAAAATTGGGAATAGTTCTACCTCAAGACCAAGCTTTACCACTCCTGGGCATATTCCCAAAAGATGCTCTACCATATCACAAAGACATTTGCTCAACTATGTTCATAGCAGCTTTATTTGTAATAGACAGAAACTGGAATCAACCCAGATGTGCCACAACTGAAGAATGGATAGGGAAAATTTAGTATTCTACACAATGGAATACTATTTAGCTATTAAAAACAAAGGCATTATGCAGTTTGCAGTCAAATGTGTGGAGCTAGAAAAGACAGTCCTCAATGTGGTAATGCAGACACAGAAAGACATATATAGCATGTACTCACTTATAAGTGGATATTATTAGCTATGTATTATAGGATAACTGTACTACAATCCACAGATCCAATGAAGCTAAGCATCAACAAAAGGGCCCAAGAGAGAATATTTGAATCCTACTCAGAAGAGGAAATAGAATGAATGTGTAAAGTTGATGAAGAGAGGGAACTGTGTTGGAGAGGGCATGGGGAAGGAATGAGGCAGGGAATCAGAGGTGGAGAGAGCAGGAGTAGGAGTCAAGAAGATTGGTAAAGAAAAGGGAAACTGAAAAGGCAGGACAACTCTGAGATAAGCTGGAGAACTGAGACAGAGTAAGTCTCTGGGAGGATATGTGGGCTAGTCCAGTTGAGACTCCTAGCTGCAGGGGGGACATGGAGACTTAAGTGGCTACCTTTAGCCAGGCAAGACTTCCAATGGAGGGAGTAGGACACGAACCCACCAAAAAAAATTCAACCCAAAAATTTACTACAGGATCTGCAGATAAAGATGGTGCAGAGAATGAGGGAACGGCCTATCAGCCACTGGCTAAACTTGAGATCCACCCCATGAGAGGGAGCTAATCCCTGACAATATTAATGATGCTATACTATGCTTGCAGACAGGAGCCTAGCTTGACTGTCCTCTGAGAGGTTCCACCCTGCAACAGATGGAAACAGTCTGAGACCCACAGCCAATTAGGTGTAGCTTAGGGAGTCCTGTGGAGGAATGGGAGAGGATAGAAGGACCTGGTGGAAACAAGAATTCCTCAACAAGACCAACAGTGTCAACTAATCTGGGCCCATAGGAGCTTATGGGGAATGAAGCAACAACCAAAGAGATCTATAGACTGGATCTAGGCCATGACACATATGTAACAGATGGGAGGCTTAGTCTTCATATGGGTGCTCGAGCAAGTAGAGTGAGGGATTGTATCTGACATGGACTCAGTTGTTGGCTTTCGAATAACCTTTTCCTAGCTGGGCTGCCTTGTGTGGCCTCAGTGGAAGAGGATGTGCTTAGTCCTGATGAAACTTGATTTGCTAGGGTGGATTTGTAAGGGAGGGGGTCTCCCTTTTCTGAGAAGAGGAAGGAGCAAAGAGGAAAGATGGTGAGAGGGTGAGATCCAGAGGAAAGGAGAGAGGTGACTTTGATCAGGATGTAAATTGAGTAAATGAATAAATTTAATTTTAAAATCACCTAATTAAAATTAAAAGACATCGATACTAAGTTGTATTATGCAAATAATTGAATATAGTGATCATTGCTACTACGTCATTATGTGCTGATCATTGAGAAAACATTATATTAAATAATACTACTCTGCAATTAAAAACAAGGAAATCATGAAATTTGCAGGCAAATGGTGGGAACTAGAAAAGATCATCTCGATTGAGGTATCTCAGAAGCAGAAAGACACACATGGTATATACTCACTTATAAGTGGATATTAGACATATAATATAGAATAATCATAATAAAATCTGTACATCTAAAGAAGTTAAGCAGGAAGGAGGACCCTGGGTAAGATGATAAATCCTCACTCAGAAAGGCAAATGGGACAGATCTCGGAAGAGGGAGAAAACAGGGAACAGGACAGGAGCCTACCACAGAGGGCCTCTGAAAGACTCTACCCAGCAGTGTATCAAAGCAGATGCTGAGACTCATAACCAAATTTTGGGCAATGTGCAGGGAATCTTAGGAAAGAAGGGGAAGATAGTAAAACCTGGAGAGGACAGAA
>REGO01001261.1:4918-18985 GCA_010120015.1 Rhombomys opimus
CAGTGGACTTGGAAAGGGGCACAGTAGTGATGAGTGAGGGAGGGAGGGACTGGGAGGAATGAGGTTTTGGGGCACGGCTGGGATACAGAATTAATAAAATGTAACTGCTAAAAAATAAAAAAAAGAAAAAAAAGAAAAAAATCATAAATATAATTAGATTAATTAAAATCTAATTAATTAATTTAATTAATCTAATTAATTAGATAAATTATCTCATTAATTTATCTAATTAATTAAATTAATTTATTTATTCTAATTATTAATTCTAATCTAATTATAAGCTCTGCTGTCTTGCAGTTCTCTACAAATATGTGGGAAAAGTTAGAAATAATAACATGCTATAAATGTAAGCCAGGTAATAAATGTTCTTACCACCACAGGTATTTTATAAAATGCAGAAGGAAAACAGCATGAATGTAAAGAGTTATGAAATCTCAAGGTTTAATTCCTCTTTACCTTTAAACCAAATTATAAAATAATTCACATGGGTAAAATAGTCATTGGTGTAATTACTGTCATGACTGTGGTAAAGATTTCACATGTCCCAATTATCTTTGCAGGTACGAAAACAGTCATACTGGAAAGAAAATCTATGAATACACTGTATGGGATAAAGTCTTTGTATATCACAGTCTTCCTCAATGGCATAAAAGAACCCATACTGGAGAGAAACATTATAAATTTTACCAATGTGGTAATACCTTTGCATGCAACAGTCATCTCCTCAGACATAAAAGAGCACACACTGGAGAGAAACCTTTTGAATGTAACCTATGTGGTAAAGCCTTTGCATATAACAGTCATCTCCTAATACATAAAAGAACTCACTCTGGAGAGAAACCTTATGAATGTAACCAATGTGGTAAAGGCTTTGCACGAAACAGTCATCTGGTAGTACATAAAAGAACACACACTAGAGAGAAACCTTATGAATGCAAGCAGTGTGGTAAAGCCTTTTCATATAACAGTGTTCTCTTAAGACATAAACGAACACATGATGGAGAAAAACCTTATGAATGTAACCAATGTGGTAATGCTTTTGCATCTAACAGTGATCTCCTAAGACATAAAAGAACACATATTAAAGGGAATTCTTATGAATGTAAGCAATGTGGTAAAGCCTTTGTATATAATAGTCATATGCTAATACATAAAAGAACACACACTGGAGAGAAGCCTTATGAATGTAACCAATGTGGCAAAGCCTTTGCATATAACAGTGTTCTCCTAAGACATAAAAGAACACATACTGAAGAGAAATCTTATGCATCCAACCAGTGTGTTAAAGCCTTTGCATGACAGAATAGTCTTAAACACTTGAAAGAACACACACTGGAGCGAAACCTAATGAATATACACAATGTGGTAAATCCTATGCATTTCACAATAGTCTCCAAAAACAAAGAAGAACACACACTGGAGAGAGACCATATGAACTTAATTAATGTGGTAATGTCTTACCCAATACAGTCCTCTAATACATAAAATAACTCATTTGAGTAAACCTGTGAATGTAACCCATCTGGCAAAGCCTTTGCATACCATAATAATCTACAAATACATAAAAAATACACAATGCAGTGAAACTCTATAAATGTAACCATTGTGGGAAAGACTTTGTGTGCAACAGTCATCTAATACGTTAAAGAGAACATACTGGAGAGAAGCACTATGAATGTAACCAGTTTGGTGAAATTATTGCACTTCAGAATCATCTTCAAACTCATGAAAGAAATCATACTGGACAGAATGCCTATGAGTGTATTTAACATGATGAAGCCATTCTGCATTCTATAATCATCATCATCATCATGAAAGAATTCATGCTGGAGAGAAACCTTATGAGTGTGTTAAAATGTGTGGCCTTTGCACATATCTGTAGTCTTCATTATCAAATAAGTTGCACACTGGAGAGAAATTGTATTAATATAAGCAATGTTGTAAGGACTTGTGTTCTTTAGTCCACTGAGATCCAACACAACCCAAACATTCAGCCAATGCAAATGACAAAAATTAGTGTCATCCAATGTTATGTGTCATGTGTTGAAGGCAACATTACATTCTTGGAGCACTTACCCAATCAGGGAGCCAGAAAGTTGCAGAGGTTCCAAGCTTGAAAACCATAAACATCTGTGCCATCTTACAGCTGTATTTTTCAATCAGTCAGGTTTTGGTGATATGGGATTTCTTTATGTCATTGATATATGTCAACTGATGCAAAATAAAGGTTTTACAGTCCAACCAATGATATCCATTTGTTCTTTTGACATTAGGAAAAAGCATTATGTTTTATGGAAGGGAAGCTTTGGTTTGGGAGAGTCATGTTTTGGGGAACAGAAGTCATGGTACGGAGCAGTACTGTTTTGGAATAAAAGATGAATAATGAAAGCTGGTCAGCTACTGTGAAGTCTGTGGCTTTCCTATGAACTGTGAATGTAAACTTATCTTTACCCTACAATTCAATGGAGGCTGATATCCAAAAGACAAAACTTAAGACAAATTTCTTTTGAATGTTCCCACATTTGCATGGCACAGTCATCTTCAAATACATAAAATAACAGATAGTGGAGAGAAACCCTCCACATGTAATCAATGTGATAACACAGTTATCTCCAAATACATAAAAGGGTACTTACTGAAGTGAAACCCTATGAATAAGCAGTGTGGGAAAGCCTTTTCATATAACAGTAGTCTTTGAAATCTTGACAAAAAGTCATGGTGCAGAGAAACCCCATAAATGTAGTGAGTAAGATAGTTTTGCACTTCATGGTACCATTATAAAAGAGTAAAAACTTCAGTGTGTTAACAATCTATTAAAGCTTTCTCAAATCACAGTAGTGTTTGAAGATTTGAAAGAACTTATACTAAAGGAAGTCTCTTAGAATAAAGGACTTGGTAAACTTTTAAGCAGCAAACTTGCCTTCAGTTACACAAGTATATTCTGGAGGAAAAAATCTAACAAGAGTCAACAATATATTAAAGGATTATGACATCCATCCTTTTGTTTTTATTTGCTAACTAATATGGACAAAAGTCCTATGAATTTAAACAATGAGGTAATCCTTTTTTATTTCACAATTCACTTCGATTTCAAGAAGTAAATCATCCACTTGTAAAATTTATGTGTGTGTGATAGTGCCTTTTCTGTGACAAAACACAATGTCTAAGGCAACTTCTAAATGTGTTTACTTTGCCTTATTGTTCCAGAGGGATATGGGGTGACTATGAAATGGCCATAACAAGTGTCATACATGGCAGCTAAAGTAGGTAGCTTGGACCTCACAGCATGAAGCAGAGAGTGGGTACTACAAATCATATATGCAGTTGTAAACTATCAATCCTACCCCAAGTAACATACTTCCTACAGCAAGTCAGCTTTTCCTAAGCATTCCAAAATGATACCACTAACTGAGAAGGATTTGTTTTTCTGACTTCAAACTTACATGTTTGATTTCTGTTACATGAAGGAATTCATGATTAAGAAAAACTCTTTAAATAACTTTGTAGTTGCCTTAACATCTGAGTTATAGGAATGAATCCTTACACAAGAAAAACATTCATGAGTAAAAATTTATTGGATTAACAATTTCTTTTAATTTCCATTATGTGATGTCAGTGTGTCTTTGTGTGTTTGTGTACTTGTGCATTCTGGTCTCCAAGAAGAACAGATCCTTTGATATTCTCGTACCAGGAATTACAGGAAGTTTTAAAAAAACCTTGCCAAGGTCCTGGGAATGAACATGTCTTAACTGCACAGCAATGTCTCTAGAACTGTAAATATCTTAAATCCTTTATATATCATATTGATGTCAAGAAACAGAAAGGAATTCTTAGAAGAGAACAATCCTATTAATATAAAAGATTTGAGGATTTTAGACATCATAGATGATGTATTCATACATTTTCCAGGAAGGAAAAGTTGTTTTAAATATGTTTTTTAACAAAGTCTTGAAGGTGGTAAATTATTGACAATGTTTACTTAAATGTAAAGGAGGAGATCACCAATTGTGGTTGTGGTCTGTAGTTTGAAACACTGGAAATAGGCATTAAAGTTTGCTGTATATGTAGCAAATCCATTCACATTACTTCTGTGGCTGCTGTTTATCTTCTATTGGATTTCCACTTGGTGATAGTTACTTTTCTGCTGCAATGTATAGAATGGGATACCCATCGTCTAGGTCACAGTGTGTGATCATACTTTTCAAGGAGGGGTCTCTAAGAAAGCATGGTGCTTTTGTTTTTCATATTGTTTACAAATCCCATTGAGATGTTTGTTTTCAATCTGGCATGTATGTTAGAAGCTAGTTAAGGCTACATTTGAAGTCTTGATTCTCATGTGTCACCCTTCTCAGTACAAGTACAAGGGTGGAAGATATTCTCCCAATGTGTTCTGTTTTGTCAATGTATTTTACCAATGTTAATGTTAAAATGCTTAATAGCATATATGTATGCAAGTACTGTTTGAAGTTCCATGCTTCCTCATGTTCCTATTAGTTACTATGTGGAACATCATCTTAATGCACTGCCTTAGGTATTAGATAATGTAACAGCAATGAAATTTATTTAAAAAGACATTTTGTGTGTGCAAGTGTAATGTGAATATGGGTTCTTAGGCCATGACAAAGATGTGAAAAAATGATGACAGCTTTTTGGCATTTATTTTCATGTTGCCAGTACGCATACCACAAACAATCTCCACTGACATCGTTGATACTCAAATAAACTTAGTTGAAATATTATATCAGTAAAATACTGTCTTCTATTCAGATTAAAACATATTGTCAGGACAAGTTGGCAGCACCAGGAGAACACTGCATCTGAGGAGCAGGACAACATTTTTCATACAGTGACCAAGAGACTAAACTCTGGGACTTAAAACAACAGTGATTGTGTTTCTCAGGTGAAAGGAAACTCCACGGTCTGGAAATCAGTTGGGACTACACTCATGTCACCCAGCCATAACCCAGAAGAGACCCCAGATCGCGCAGGCACTAGCTGGAAACAACCCAGATGCCCCTCAACTGAAGAATGGAAATTATGATACATCTACACAATGGGATATTACTCAGCAATGAAAAACAAGGAAATCATGAAATTTGCAGATAAATTTGCAGTAGGAACTGGAAAGGATCATTCTGAGTGAGCTATCCCAGAAGCAGAAAGACACACACGGTATATACTTACTCATATAGACATGATATAGGATAAAGCTACTAAAATATGTACACCTAAAGAAACTAATCAAGAGGGAAGACTCTAGTTAAAATGCTCAATCCCCATCCAAAAAGGCAAAGAACATGGACATCAGAAGAAGAAGAAAACAGGAAACAAGTTAGGAACCTGCCACAGAGGACCTCTAAAAGGCTCTGCCCTGCAGACTATGGAAGCAGATGCTGAGACTTATGGCCACTGTTGGGCAGACTGCATGGAATCTTATGAAAGAAGTAGAAAAAAGTAAGATCTGGAGAGGACAGGAGCTCCACAAGGAGAGCAACAGAACCAAAAAATCTGAGCACAGGGGTCTTTCTTGACACTCATATGCCAACCAAGTACCATGCATGGAGATAACCTAGAACCCCTGCACAGTTGTAGCCCATGGCAGTTCAGTGTCCAAGTGGGTTCCATAGTAATGGGAACAGGGACTGTCTCTGACATGAACTGATGGCTTGCTCTTTGATCACCCTCCCCCTGAGGGAGGAGCAACCTTACCAAGCCACAGAAAATGACAATTCAGCCACTCCTGATGAGAGCTGATAGACTAGGATCAGAAGGAAGGAGAGGAAGACCTCCCCTATATAGTAGACTTGGGGAGGGGCATGTGTGGAGAAGGGAGAGGGAAGGTGGAATTAGGAGGGGAGGGGGAGGGGTTTATGCGGGTATACAAAGTGAATAAATTGTAATTAATAAAAAAATCTGAGGTTGGAAGAAAATGAAAGTATTTGAATAATAAATGTGATCTGTAAATGAAAATGATATACTGTCAGGTTTTGGAACATGTTAGTTCATTCGTAGGAGTAAAGTCTTATTTATAACACTTTCTCATAACTACAAGTTAATGTCAGAAAATTGTCTCATTGTGTAAGGTAGGTGCTAAGCCTGATGATTTGAGTTCAATATTTGAGTAGTCATATTACTCCTACAAATTTTTCTAATATTTCTATACTTGAGCTTTTGTATGTGCAAACTCACACACCAGCACATACATAAATAAAATTTAAACCTAAAAAGGGCCAGTGTGGTCACTGGCCTAAAGACTGTGTTTTATGTTGAGACTCACATAGGAGATGTTGATAATAAACATCAATAAATGGTCCTCTTACTGACATATACACCCAGTGGCATAAGTCTATACAGATAAACACAATCAATCATTTTTAAATGGATGAAGTTAATATAGCAAGGGAAAGAACCCACTTATTGCCAACATCAAAATTATTTGCATGTGTAAATGTAGAATTTGAAGCATTTTTACTGTTCATTAAAAAAGTAATGGTTCCTTTGTACATATTATTTTATCATTTCATTCCTTGATTCAAATATAGGCCATTTTAAAAACATATCCAAGCTTGGCTCAGAAGTGCATCCCTGTCATCCTAGACTTGGGAGTCAGTGGAAAGCTAATTTCTCTGAGTTGAAGCCCACTTGGTCCACAGAGTGAGTTCTTTGTATGTTTGTTTGTTTGTTTTTGAGACAGAATTTCCTGGCATAGCCTTGGCTATCATGGATTCACATTGCAGACCTGGCTGGCTCCAAATTCACAGAGAGATCTGCTGGCTTCTTTCTTCCTGAGTGCTGAGATTACAAATGTGTGCCACCATGCAGTTCTCCAAAGACTGGGTTCTAAAACAGCCCTGGCTATGTTAAAATATCCTATCTCAAAATGATTCAAAAGGGTAGAATATATCTCAAATTATAGATTTTTTTCTAATTTAATCTGTCTGATTTGTTATATTTACTTTTGTTATATCTACTCACATTAAGAGAACTGTGGTAATAATGAAAGTAAGAAGCAATGTGGAAAGTCCATTCACAGAGGAGTAGAAATCCATTGAAATATTTACCAGCCATTTATCAGGGATTTTATCACATTCAAGTGCTAGGAGACAGAAGGGTTAATACAGCATCTTCATCCTCTGCATTATAATAACATCATTGGGAACTAGATAGTGGTACTGCTCCTCTTGTGAACCCAGTTTAATTCCTAGCACTCAAATCAAATGGCTCAGAACTATCTGTATTTCCATGTCCAGGACAGCAGATGTAGTCTTCTGACCTCCTGGAGGATAAGGCAATGAAAATTCTGAAAAGACTTACACACATGTGATTCACTAATGTAAAACTTATTTTCTTCGCATGTATATAATCTTTTTCTTTAACAATTCAAATTGATTTAATTTAGGGGCCTAAGTTTTACCAGTGTATCTACCAAGTAGATGCTCAATATCAGTGGAGGCCAGAAGATAATGTCTGTTCCCCATGATTGGAGTTATAGAGTTGTGAGCTGTCCCTTGAGTAGTGTGTTGTGCAACCTAAGAAGACCAGGCTCGCCTAACTACTGGGGCTCACCTTACCCCACCTGGTCTGGCCATCACACAAGGTGGTGAACTCCCACCCAGGATACATGCTTTGTGTGCCCAAATGAACAACAGAGCTCATGACAGATAAGGCCTTGCACAGAGATGTTGGCTTGCACCCACACTGCAGTTCAGTCTTCCCAAAACAAGAAGCAAACCCCAGCACTCCCAGGCAAACCCAAACCAAGTCCACCCCTTCATAGATGCATGAACTGAGAATGAATCAGCATTGACACAGTTTATTGGTTTGTTTTTTCACAGATCATATATTTTAAGTAAATAGATTATAAGAGACATAATATCTTTTCTTCACAGGTGGTAATCAGGAGCTCTTTGACACACACACACACACACATGCACACAGAACCAAACCAACCTTAAACCTCACTGAGACATTCATGTCTTAAAATAAAGGATGGTGACAATGTAATTTGCTTTAACATGCCCTTAATACACTATGTAATGTACAAAAATGTATGTATGTATTTGAAATTACAAAAAAAAATTAGCCACCAACAGCAACAAACATAAATATGATAGTTACCTTTGGCTGTACAACAAGCATTGCACTTTTCCTCACTGGGTTTTTGGAAGTTCAAGTAGTAATGAGGCTTATTAAGCCTTTGAGAAACTAGTTTGTGATCGGGCAAGGCAGTGGCTCATACCCCTGTCTGAAAAGTAGTCTGTGCTTCTCAGTCTGTGTAGTGAGCCTGCCCTGATCTTGGGTTCCTCTGCCTCCCCTAGGGGCAGCCAGGCAGATCTCTGCAGGTTTGTTTGTGTCAATCTGCAGACACCAATGGGAAACTCGCTGGACTGTTCAATGCTGCCACCTGTCCCCGGAGGCTGCCGTTGCCTGTGTCTGCTCTTGGGAGGACACCACAGTCTGGGCCTGGAGGACTTTTGTCAGGGAAAGCCAGCGCCGACGACCATAGCCTTGACGGATGATCTTGTTTTGGGTGGCAACAGCGTCCTTACTTTTGTCTGTCAACTGGTAGATCCGTTGGACCAATTTCTGCAGTATGCAGGGCCCTAAGTGGCATGGAGAGCTAGGGAAGCTGGGGTTCATCATCGGGCGGTAGAGTTTGAATCCAATATGGGCTACGCTGGAAGTGCTGTGGAGAAAGAAGGACTCTTGAAACTTCACCAACCAGGGCTTTGGTCCTAACCACTTGGGACCAGGGCCATACAGAACCCGAGGGACCTGTGACCTACTCCCTCCACTGGAGCTGCAGTCCTGCTTGGACAATCCTCCTGGGGCCAGAGTAGTAGAGAGGGCACATCTTCTGCAGAGGTCATAGTTGCCTGGCTTGTGGAGATTTAGATGTGCTCTCCTTGACCTGGACCAGAACAAGAGTCAAGGTAGGAACTTTCTCCTCACCAGCGAGTCCCGAGGAATTGGTGCTGGATTCCTGCAGCTCCATCTCTCCACTGCTTAGCGCACTCTTATCCCATCTAGAAAACACAACTAGATGCGTTTGGCTTGAGTTTAAGTGATGTTCCTGCCAGCTCCCATCTCCACTTCCTTCTAACCCCTCCAGACCATATCTCATTGTTCCCTGACTGCCATGTATTAGGACTGAAGAAAGCACTGCCCCAAACTCACTGCAAGGACACATCCTCTGGCTGTATAGCATCCACACCTAGAAAGGTGAGTCCAGGAACATCAGGATGATGGAAACCAGCTTCATTCTGTGCCAATCCTCAGGTACCCTGTAGAGGAGCAAGAAGCTGAGGGTTTTCAACCGGGCCAGCTGCAAAGCCCCAGAGCAGAAAGAAGAGTGGTGGCAGGAGGGAGAGTCGCTTGGTAGCACTCTGCCTCGTTCTGCTGATTTTCTGTCCCTGGCGCAGAGAGGCACCCGGAGGCTTTTGTGCTGGCCAAGTGGCTGACAAGCAAAGCAAAGGAGGCCGGAGTGCCAGGCTTCCAGAGGTCTCCAACTCACGTCCTAGGATCCTGGCCCATGGATCTCAGGTGAGACACAGCTGGGTGCATGAGTTAGATCTGGGACATGGGTGTTCTCTGCAATGGATCCCCGTGGGATCCACTTGTCCAGGTCTCCAAGCTTTGGGGATTTGGCAAAGCCACACCCCACTCCCCAATACGCTGGAGACCAGCGGTCCCTATCTGCTGAAGGAGTGAGTTGTCAAGCAATAGGAGAAAGTTTGAGATGTCCGGCTGACCGTGGCAAAAGCCCCAAGTCCAAGACTCACTGTGATGAGAAACCAGGAGCAGTAATGCTGGAGCTCTCCTGCCTAGTGTCACCAAGAAACCATTGAACAGCCAAAGCCAACTCCAGCATTTTATACACTCAGGGGCTGGCGGGGCCTGCTGTGCTCTGGAGCCTTCTCTTTTCTCCTTTTTAAGATCAGACCTACACAGAAGCTTGCCTGTGGGTATAGGGGTAAGGGTAGAGGTCCCTTGTGGCCAGGCAACTCAGAGATCGGTTCTGAGAGATTAGATTAGTGCAGGACTTCCGCTACCCTATTTCCTGGCTTAGGGTTCAGGCAGTGAGAAGGAAAATAAAGCCAAAACAACTTGGGTTAGAGTAATCCTTTTCCTTGAAAGACTACACCCCAGGGTGCTGGTCTGAGCTTTCAGGATAGAGCTGAAAGAAATGGGGGACAGGCGGGACACGTGGCTAACCTAGACCTTAGACTTGGGGAGCTGTGGCCTCAAATGGGCCTTGCCCCCTGCCAACTTAGCACCTGGCTGAGCCTGGATCCCTACCTCTTCATGCAGAGTACACCTGGAAGATTTCATAATAAGGGCTAGCAAGATTTCATAATAAGGGCGACGCTGGAAACAGTTGAATTGAAAATTAGGGTTTGGAGAGGGTAGTTATCTGAAGATTGAGAACTCACATTCCTATTTGGAAATACAGGAATAGCCATATTAGGAAGAGAGATAGTTCTGTTTTCCTCATAATACTATAGCCTTATAAGGCTGTGACCTGAAAATTGGCCTGACTACCTTCATTCACCCATTGCAAACGTAAGGATTGACTGACAGGGAGAACACTAGTACTGCATGTGTGCTACTTGCTGTCTCTTTTGATCTTATACATGCTCCCAAACTGGGGTTCTCATGCATCAAAGTAAAGTTCAAAGATTGGAAGTATACTGCCCAGTCATACTAAAGGTGGGAAGCTTTAGAGCCTAAACTTGAAAGACATCGGTGTGGGTGAGAGGGCTGAATTTTTTCTGGCTGGGGTCATCATTCTCATCAAGGGGGAAGAAGAAAATTCTTGCCCCCACCCAGAGGTATGTGTTAATTAACGACGAATCAGCTCAAACACTTTTGCCTCTGGTTTGTGATCTTCATGGACCCTTGACTCCACTTTCTTCTCTTCTAGGGCCAAATAGGGAAACAAGGCATAGCTCTGTAGGCAAGTTTCCTAGAAGGTCCCTGAAGTTGAAGATATGATCTGCCCCAGCTGCTAGTCTCAGATAACTTATATCCCCTTCCTAGAGTCATGACAGATCTCCAAGACTCCTACCTGATCTGAGACCACACACAAAGCCAGCTGGCCACTGTGTCCCACAGACCTTGCTCAAAGCAAGGTCTGGGTTGAGCAGTGCTGGCTCAGCCCAGTTATTACTCTCCAGACTAAACCATGGACTTTGCACCTAGGGAAAAAATGGCTGCACTGAGGTTACTTATTCCAGGAAATCTTCCTAGAAGAGGAGATCTGAGTTCCACCTGGGGTGGGAGACAGATTCCAGGTTCTGCTTCTGGTAGGGGCTTGAGATATGGATATAGAAAGGCCTGCAGCTTGATGAACTGGCCCTCATTAGGGCCTTCTGGGTCTCATGACAGTCAATGTAGCAGCCGCACTAAGGTGGTGGTTTGTCTGTACCATCTTCACTATAGTTTTTCTGGCTTCTGTCCCTTTCTTCGCCCTTCCTTTCACTTCATCCCTGGATTAACTGTCAATGCACCTGCTGTCAGTCTCTCTGAGGATGTGACCTACCTGTCATGAACTTCCAGTTGGACCTGAGCCACATCAGGTCTTACTTTCATTTCCCTTGCCCAGTCTACCCAAGTCAAGGACAGCCAGGTGTTGGCTCACAGCCAGGGCATGTCTCATAAGCTGAATTCCTCCTCTCCAGCCTCTACCAGTCTTGAGGGTTCTCTGTGCAGAAAATCCTGCTGGGATGGTCCTTATTACCTCCTTCCTTCCTCTCTGTGGACAGTCGGTGACTTGATGTTAGCTCTGGCTTCAAACAATGATCGCCAAATATGCTCTTAGATGAAACTTATTGTGGTTATTAATATTATTATTATTTGGATAGGGTTCCCTGTAGTCTAGTCTGTCTTGAAACTAAACAGCTATAAGATGACCTTGAATTTCTAATCCTTCTGCTCCACCTCTTATCAACTGAGCTACACCTCCAATCCCTCAAACTTATTTTTTTGAACCTTAGGTGGCTTAAATAAGGAAGTGAACTGAACCCAAATGGGAAAGGCTTGGCTCCATTGAGCTCCTGGATCTGTGCCACTGTCCTGGCAATGTGCCAAGAATACCCATCTGAGTGCTTTGGCACTTGCCTTATTAGCTTGGCTGCACTTAAGAGATTATCAACTGAGAACCAAGCCAATTCTTTTTTAGGCGAGGTCTCAGACTGGCAACTAGAAAAATTTTGTTAAAAAATCTTAGAAAGCACATGTATGATTGTGGTTTGCATGGGTGGGGAACCTCTGTCAATGTGCTCCCCAAAGTGCCAAAGGATATAAGCATGGGGAAAGGGGAGGGGTAGATGAGGAATTCAACATGCCTGGGTATCTACCCCTCCCTCCCAGAAAATGAGTTGCTTTACTTAATCACCAATGCAAGAAAAAAAAATAGCTAGAATGCATTTGAGGTTCAAGGTTTAGAAGTGAGCCTCAGGGGTCCTTTTGGCAATGCTTTCGAAGAATTGCATCCATTCAAGTGCAGTGTTTGTAAACTCACACTGACCAAGAAAGGCAGGGAAGGGAAAGGGAGGGGAGGGGAATAAAAAGGACAGGGGAAGAACATGTTCAAATTTTTCTGGCAAGAAAAGAAAAAGGAAAAAAAATCCTGCTTAATGAAGTTCCACCGTTTGTGTGTGTGCCAAGAATTCTTTTTATTAGTACTTATTTATTTTTTGTGTTAAATATTTTTTTAATTTTTTTCACTTTTCTTAATTATAATTTATTCACTTGGTATCCCCCCATAAACCCCTCCTTCTTTTCCTCCTAATCCCACCTACCTTTTCCTTTCTTTATGCATGCCCCTCCCCAAGTCCACTGATAGGGGAGGTCCCCTCTCCTTCCTTCCGATCCTAGTCTGTTAGTCTCATCAGGAGTGGTTGCATTGTCTTCCTCTGCAGCCTGTGATCAAAGAGCAGACCAATCAGTTTATGTTAGAGGCAGTCCCTCTTCCCATTACTATGTAACTCACTTGGATACTGTCATGGGCTACATCTGTGCAAGGGTTCTAGGTTATCTCCATGCATGGTACTTGGTTGGAGTATGAGGTCTGGAAAGACCCCAGTGTTCAAATTTTCTCACTCTGTTGCTCTCCTTGTGGAGTACCTGTCCTCTCCAGATCTTACTACTTCCTACTTCTTTCATAAGATTCCATGCACTCTGCCCAACAGTTGGCCATAAGTCTCAGCATCTGCTTTGGTAGTCTTCAGGGCAGAGCCTTTTAGAAGGCCTCTGTGGCAGATTCCTAACTTGTTTCCTATTTTCTTCTTCTGATGTCCATCTCTTTGCCTTACAGGATAGGGATTGAGCATTTTAGTCAGGATCCTCCCTCTTGATTAGTTTCTTTAGATGTACAGATTTTAGTAGGTTTATCCTATATTATATTTCTATATGAGTGAGTATATACAGTGTGCCAAGAATTTTTAAGTTGTGTTTATGTGTACAATCCTTTCATCATATTTCCAAGTATATACATATATATATATATATATATATATATATATATAATTATTTTGGGGCACTAAATCTAAACCTAATTCTTATCAATATTTGGAGGTTTTACTTTTTTTGAATGTGTGGTTTTATTTTGTTAGTTAACACTGTGTACACAGTCTCTTACACCAGAGTCATCATATTTGGATCTCTAACAAAGTGATGAAAAACAATAAATAGTACTAATAATCTTAATGAGAAAAATGAAAGTAACAGAGTGTATTTTACAATGATCTCAGATGGTCTTTTCAGACAGGACATTTTATGATGAAATTTTTTTTCATGAGGCACAAATGCCTGTTAAGCTTAAGGCTTGTTTACAACATTCTCTTAAAAACAAGGTTCAAGATGCCTCCTGAAGTCATAACATCAAATGATGTACAGAGAGGACATAATCACCTTTGCAGATATGATCTCCTAGGGATAAGTATGGTAGGATTCAAAGCTCAGGACACTTTCTGAGGATATGACTTCTCATAAAACCCAATGAAAATATAGATTCTTCCCAGAAAATGAACATGTACAAAAAACCAACTACATATAAAGCAGGTA
>REGO01001261.1:19337-31409 GCA_010120015.1 Rhombomys opimus
ACAGCAGCTGATTCCAGCCCCGTGTCCCACAGGGGAAGTGTCCTGAAGCTCTAGCCAATTAAGCAGAGGAGGACGCCTATCAACTTGACTGTCCTGCGGGTAAGAGAGGGTACTGTGCATTCCCTGGCATGGAGAGGCCATCTTGGTTAGCTCATCCCATTCTGCACGCCTTCAGGCTGCTCCCCCATCCCAGATGACGGCTCACCCCTTTCTGTGCTCAGATCCTGGGCTACTTGGGGCCTCAACTGCAGAGCTGCCCATGCAGGAGGCCTTGGTGGCGCAGGAGAAATGGAGCCTGGCTTCGGGGGCAGATGCTAAGCCCCAAGAGGATGCTGAGCTCTTGGATCCCATGGCTATGGGACCCCCAGTCTTGCCAGAAGCTGGACCAGTGCAACCTCCGGCTTTAGCATCAGAGGACGCACAGGCCCTTGTGGACCTGGCAGATGAGCTACTGTTTCTCTCCACTGTGGTGCACTTGGGGGCACCCGATCCCCTGTCCTCACTGCCCAAGGTAGACATATAGTTGGTACAATCACAGGCTGAGCTGCACCCAGAGCCTGCTCCCCTTAGAGAAAATATTCCCTTTATTTTGTATATTTTTAAATTGCTGTTTTTCACTATTGCGTTATTGTTGTTGGTTTCATATTATAATTAAAAAGGTGTTGTTTACTCAACTTAAGTGATGTATTTGAGATGGAGCCTCCCCATCTGCCCACAGTGGGTGGAGCCATTCCTGGGCTGTGGTCCTCGCTGAGCCAAGGGGTATGGAGCCTGTTTTTGTCGAGAGTTTCCTGCGAGTTGGGCATGTGCATCCATCTATAGAAGATACTGCCAGGTGTGTATTTGGTGTGCAGGGGGTCTACTGGGATAGATTGAGCCCCAGAAAAAAAGCCCAACAGGGCCAGTGCTTGACAGCAGACTTTTGGGGCCACAGCTGGGCCAAGAGTAGGCTCTGAGGACCAGGACCAGGAACAGTACCAGGACCCAGCTCTGTGGATTATCCCTGAGGGAGGAAAAACCCTATAATTTGAGATACAGAGTACGTTTGGGGGGATCATTTAAATCCATGATATTTCTACATAGCCATGTCTGTTTTAGAACTCAATCTTTGGAGCTGGGCATGGTGGCACATACCTGTAATCCCAGCACTCAGGGAAGAGGCCTGAATTTGAGGCTAGCCAAGTCTACAAAGTGAGTCTAGGACAGCCAAGGCTACACAAGGAAATTCTGTCTAAAAAACAAACAAATGAATGAATGAACAAACAAATACAAAAGAGAACTCACTCTGTGGACCAAGCTGACCACAATCTCAAAAAGATTAGCTTGCCATGGACTCCCAGGTCTAGGATGACAGGGATGCACCTGTGAGCCAAGCTAAGAGATTTTTAATGACCTATTCTTGAATCAAGGAATGAAAGAATAAAATAAGATGCGCAAAGGTACCATTTTTCTTTTAATGACCAGTAATAAGTCTTCAAATTCTACATTTATTTACATTTGCAAATCATTTCTGATGTCAGCAAGTAAGTTTTCTCCTTTGCTTTAATTTCATACATTGAAAAAAGTGTTTGAGTATGTACGTGCCAGTGAGAGGACAACTTATTGCTCTGAATAGCCAAAACCAATGTAAAAATCCATGTACAGGATGCCTAAGATATACTTAATGCTAAGGGTAAGAGAGTTTATATGCTAATGCTAAGAGGGTTTATATAAAGTTCGGCTATAAAGGCATAACTGTCCAGTCTGTCCAGTCTGCAAGCCAAAAAATAGCCACTATCAATGTAAAGCCCAGGTACAAGATGCCTAGGGTATGCTTAAATGCTAGAGGTAAGAGGGAGTTTAAATAAAGTTTGGCTATAAAGGCATAACTGCCCATCCTGTATAAATAAGGGACAAGCCAAAAAATAGCCACAAACAATGTAAAACCCAGGTAGAAGATGCCTAGGGTATGCTTATCAATGTAAAGCCCAGGTACAAGATGCCTAGGGTATGCATAAATGCTAAAGGTAAGAGGGAATTTAAATAAAGTTTCGCTATAAAGGCATAGCTGCCCATTCTATATATAATTGGGGATAGGACAACATATATAAAATTATATATGTTCTATATATAATTGGGGATAGGACAACATATATAAAAATCTAGGGCTAAACCTCAAAACAGGTACAAGATACCTACGGTATGCTTATATTCTAAATAAAAAAGGAGTTTATGTGAAGTTTACTTAAAACATGCATTTTCTATTGCTCAAGGTAACCAGCTTGTCTCTCTAATGGGAGGCTTCTCTAGGGAAATAGGTAGCAACTTGGCCTAATACAACAGGCACCCAAGAGCCCGAAAAGATATTTTAATCTATCTAACCTTGTTTTGATGATAATGATTGTATGTTCAATAATAATGGTAACTTATATTGCTAATCCCTTTACATGGGAACAACTCTAAAACTGACTGAGACATAAAAATGTGTCTCCAACCAAAAACTTCAACAATGCTTAGCCAATAAATCCTTGGCTATAATATCCTCAAAATGTATTATGCTAACCTTTTAATTTGCATAGATAAAATTGGCTTACAGTTTAGTTTCATCCTGCACATCTCATACATTTATTTTAGAACTCTGTAATGCTTGTGAGAAATTATATGTTTGCAGAACAAAAGAACTAGATGACAGAGATGCTAGAGCAAACCTAACAGAATCATTCTTCAGCATGCTGAGAAATTGACACATTTGTTCCAGCATCTTGCATGTTCCAGCATTCTGCTTGTACCTGCCTCAACTTCTTCAACTGCCGTTTCACATCAAAGCCTGCTCCCAAAAGAACTTTGAATAAAGCTACTAATTTTAGCTGGTCCAGCATTTTAGACTGTTCCAAAAAGGACTTTTATTAAGCCTGAAATTTCTCAGCATTCAAATGTTATTGGACCACAAATGTTATTCCTTGCTTAGTTAACCATTTTTTATTTGGCCCCCCTACAGGATTTCTACATGTCCACAATGTCAGCTAGAAGAAACTCATGAGAACGGCGACCAATTTCCTTTAAAGGGGGTTGGGTATGTTTTTGGTTGTTTGCTGTAGCTATGAAATTTTTTTGTCATTGGGAGATGTTTATTATTAACGGTCTTATTCAAAGTAAAACAAGGAATATACAGGGCTATTTTATAAAAATAGAAAAAAAAGGATAGATTATAGAATCTACTCAACTTAAAGTTTTATTTGTTATTACCAAATAAGGTTAATTTTAACTCTGGTATAGGATTTTGCATATTGATACAAAAATAAGTATTTTTAATACATTGGTATAAGCTTTACTATATTGATAGATAGTCAAGGTTACTTCCAATACTTTTAAACTATTATTAAAAGGTGGTTAGGATATTAGGTATGCAAGTTAATTATTAGTTATTCAACACATAGTCATTTCAGACACTAGTCTAATTTATCACAGGAGTATGTCTCGTAGGTTTGACAGAAAGATATGATTTTGTATACAAAGTGATTACGTAAAGATAGGTAGTCTTCAAAAACTTTAGAGACCTACAGAATATGGCATTTAAAATGTTCTTGTTATTTTAAAGATTCTTTGACAATGAAACAAGTCATTTCCTGGCAGCACCCCACCTACCTGAAAGAAGATAATGAGCATCGAAGAACCTTTATATGGAGATGGCTTCAAATGTGGCAAACAAGCCACTTGGGTAAAGAAAATACCCACGCTTCACAACAGACAAATTCTGCCTAAAATGGGCAAGCTTAAATGCAGGACAAGTCGACTGCCGAACTCTGCCAAGACAGGATAAACAAATCCTAAATAGTTTGTGCTTCATGTATATGTCTGTCAAGATATTCTGAGCCAGAAGGCTGAAGATGATGCTCCAACGTTATAGAGAGTTATGGTTGACTAACTGTTCAGCAGCAAACTGTCTCTGTCATTTTTTTTTTATTTTTTGAAGCTGCTAACATGCACTTCCTATTTTCTCTCATAACTAATTTTATTCCTTCTCAAGTCTCTGATGGGGTTGAAGACCAAGTAGTTACAGTATCACATTTAAGATTAAGTTGTTTAGAAATTAAGAAATCTTTTTATATAGGTAATACCAATAAGGATAAAAGTTAATTTAGGTATAGAACTTTAAACCTATCAAGATAGATAGGATAATCAGACACTTTCTCCTAAGATACCCTCTCCATGTGCTAAATACATATGGACTAGACATTGCACGTGTAGATCTTACCTAACAGTTTTCATAATTATTGCTGTATTGAAAGAAAAGGAGCCTTTTATTGGACTTAAAGGGGGAAATGTTGGTATAATGTTCTTTTAAAATGTATACGCCTTACCCTTGTTAATTCAAATGCTGATTTCCCCACCCTCAACTCTCTGGTTTCAGTCTGGATATTGCATTGTGATACTCACTATAAGCATCCTGTCTCAACTCTTGTGTAAACAGGACACAAATAAAGCAACTAGATACAATGTTGTGCAATGTGAGGAGCCAGAGGACAGGAAAGAGGGGAGGAACTAGAGAACAGGAAGGGGCAAGAAGGAGGAGGAGCTCGAGGAGAGGAGAGCACTAGGAGAGCAGAGTGGGAGGAGAGAGCTTGGAGGACTTGGAGCATGAACCAGACCTAAGATTTCACAAAAAGCAAGTATAATGTGGGAAATCTAAATGTTAGGAAATTGAGGGCTTTAAGGTTTAGGAGGGAGTAAATATTGCCCAGCATTGTGTTCTAGGTTAACTAAAAACCCAGTCTCTGTGTGGTGATTTGGTTTTACAGCTGCTGAGGATTAACAGCAGCGTTACAAGAAAATAAAACAATAGCAAATATTAATCTCCACTTACAACAACAAGTTTATTCCCAGGACCTAGGTCAGGTTTTGACAACTTTCTGTAATCCCTAGTACAAGAAGATCAAAGGGTCTTGTCTTCATGGAAACCAGAATGGACAGGCATATAAACACACAAAGACTGATATCACATAATGGAAATTAAAAGAAATTCTTAACCAAATTTATGTTTACTCAAGAATGTTTTACTTGTGTAAGCATGCATTCCTGTAACTCAGGGGTTGAGGCATCTACAGTCTTATCTACAGAATTTTTCTTCATCAAAAATTACTTCATGTAACAGAAATCAAACATGTAGGTTTGAAGTGAGAGAATGAATCCTTCTATGTTGATGGTATCATTTGTGAATATTTAGGAAATGCAGCACTCTTGGAGGAAGTATCTTACTTAGGAACCTCATGATAGTATTCAACTGCATACCATCTGTAGTTCCCACTCTCTGCTTCATGCTGCAGGATGAGGATATGAACTCCAATCTTCCTACTTTAGCTGCCATGTGTGACATTTCTGATGCCCATTTCATTGTGATCCCATATACCTCTGGAAACTTACGGCAAATTAAACACATTTGGAAGTTGCCTTTGACACTGTGTTTTATCACAGAAAAGGCATTAATACACGCACATAAATTTTACAACTGGATAATGTACTTCAGGTAATTGAAGAGAATTTTAAATCTAAAAGGGTTACCTTATGGTTTAAATTCCTAAAAGCCTTTTGCCCATATCAGTTTTTAGTTGGAAACAAAATTAGGATGGATGACGTAATGCATGAATACATTGTTGACACTTGTTACAATTTTCCTCCCAACTGAATGCAAGTTGGTTGGTCGAAGACTTTAACAAATCTTTTATCCAATTAGATTTTCTTGAGAATGAGTTCTTTCAGGTTTTCAAAGACTACTGTGATATGCAAAGGCCTTAAGAGGTTGCTCACTAAAGCCTTTACTCTTCTATAATGGTAATATGAAGCCCAAAAGTTTACTGTACTGACTACATTCATGGGGTTTCTTTGCAGAATGACTTTTTCTCATGATTTCAAAGACAAATCCATGAAAAGGATTTACCACATTGCATATTCATGGGGTCTCACTGAAGTATGTGTTTTTCTAAATATGTAAAGATAATTGCGTTAAGAAAAGGCTTTATCACATATGTGTAAAGTTTCTCTCTACTATCTGCTCTTTTATACACTTGAAGCTGTCTTTGACATGCAAACCATGCAAAAGTAATTTGTAGGTGGGAACATGCTAAAAAATTTCTGCTATGTATTGGTTTTTAGATAACAGTTTTCAATGAAATATAGTGTGAACCTAAATTTAAGTTCATTGTTCCTAGGAAAGCTGCAGACTTCCCAATAGCTGATGAGCTTTCATGATTCATCTTTTGTTTCCCAAAACATGACTGTTCCATACCATATATTCTCTTTGCCAACCATAGTGACTGTCCCAAACTACATTTTCTCTTCCCTAAAACATAATACCTTTTCCTAACCACAAAAGAACAAATAGATATGACTGTTTGGACTATAAAATCTACACTTTTGCATCAGGTGAATTCCTCAATGACATAAAAAAATTCCATATGCTTAAACCATGACTGATGGAAATAACTTAGTTGTAAAATGGCATAGATGTTTATGATTTTCAACTCAGAACCTCTGTAACTTCCTGGCTTTGTGGGTGGACAGGTATCACAGTTAAGTTCCCAAGAATGTTATGTACCCCTAACCAACCAGTAGTGACTGGGTGACAATAAATTTTTGTCATTTGCTTTGTACATGTGTTTGAGTTGTATTGGATTCTGTGGACCGAGAAACACAAAGGCCTTACCATGTTGCTTATGTACTCAGAATTTCCCTCCAGTATAAAACTTTTGTGATGAAGACAATAGACATGTGCAAAGGCCTCACATTTTGAAACATTCATAAAGTTTCTCTCCAGTTCTAATTCTTTCATGATTATGAAGGTTATACAAATGTGGAACAGCTTAACCACCTGAAATACATTCATAGTCTCTCTGTCCAATATGAATGCTTCCATGACTTTGAGGATGATTGTGAGGAGCAAGTTTTACCACATTGGTTACATTCATAAGGTTCCTCTCCAGTATGTCTTCTTTACGTCATAGGAGCTTACTCTTCTGTCAAAATACTTTATCACATTGGTTACATTCATAAAGTTTCCAGTGTACATTCTTGTATGTGCATGCAGAATATTATGGCATACAAAGGATTTGACACATTGGTTACATTCATAGGGTTTCACTCCAGTAATTGTTCTTGTTCAAGACGACTCTTACATGAAAAGCCTTTATGACATTGATTATATTCATAAGGATTTTCTGCAACATGGACGTTTTATGTATTAGGAGATGACTGTGTTATACTAAGGTGATTCCACACTGTTTATATTCATAAGGTTGTTCTCCAGGATGTGTTCTTTTTGACTTCAGAGACGACTCGGAAATGCATAAACTTTATCACACTGAGTACATTCAAAAGATTTCTCTACAGTTTGAGTTCTTTCATGTACTACCAGATGACTGTTCTGTGCAAAGGCTTTACCACATTGGTTGCATTCATAAGGTTTCTCTCCAGTGTGGGTTCTCTTATGTTTTAGATTACCTTTATGTGCAAATGCTTTACCACATTGGTTACATTCATAAGGTTTCTCTCCAGTGTGAGCTCTTTTATGTAGCAGGAGAGTACTGTTACATGAAAAGGCTTTACCACACTGATTACATTCATAAGGTTTCTCTCCAGTGTGAGTTCTTTTATGTATTTGGAGACTACTGTTACATGCAAAGGCTTTACCACACTGATTACATTCATAAGGTTTCTCTCTACTATTAGATGCAAAGGCTTTACCATGTTGGTTACATTTGAAAGGATTCTCTCCAGTGTAAGTTCCTTCATGTCTTAGAAAATCACTGTTACATGCAAAGGCTTTTCCACCTTGGTTACATTCATATGTTTTCTCTCCATTGTGAGTTCTTTTATGTACTTGGAGACTACTGTTACATGCAAAGGCTTTACCGCGTTGGATACATTTATGAGGTTTCTCTCCTATATGTGTTATTTTATGTCTTAGGACATGACTGTTATTTGCAAAGGCATTATCATGTTCGTTACATTCATAGTGATCCTCACCAGTATGCACACTTTTATATGCGTGGGGACACCTGTGATGTGCAAAGACTTTGTCATATTGAGTATCTTCAGGGCGTTTGTCTCCACTATGACTGTTTTCATACCTGCAAAGATAATCAGCACATATAAAAAGCTTTCATTAAACTGAAGAATGTTTTTGTCTATGTGACTTAATTTTTCAATTCTGTGTGAAGGTAACGAATTGAGTTTTCATCATTATTTTTACATTCATGGTGATCTTCTCTAGGGGGTTGTTTTGCATATTTCAAAATACCTGTGGTGGAAAAATATTTGTTACCTGTCTCACATTTATATACTTTCTTCTATATGATGTTTTACCACAGATTTGTAGAAAACTGCAAGACCTCAGAGCTTTAACACATTGACTGGATTCGTAATTTCCCTATACTGTGCGCCATACTAAATATGCAAAGAAAACCGATAAGCAGAATAATTTGTATATTCCTAAAACTTATATTTTCTGTAGTGTGATTTTGTTAGAATTCCTAATGAGGATGAATAACAATTGATGCTGGTGTACATTTTGTGAAAGTGTGTGAATGCTGATTGCTATGTCAGCAGAGAGATACGTGCTAATGAGATCATAGTATTGTTAGTTCTGTGGCCCATCACCTGTCCTATATTTTGTAAACTTTTGGCATTCCTCACTTATCTATTGGAAATAATAAAGAGCTAACAACTGATAGCAGGGCACAAAATGGAGTGCAGAACTTCTGAGTGAGAAAGGGTTGCTGGGAAGAAAGCAAATGACAGGCGATTCACCAGCAGGCCAGTGGTGTGAACATAAGGACTTGAATATGAACAGAAGTAGAGCTGGCCATGCATTAGGACACTGTGCTAGGTTTATTTGTGTGAGGGAAAAATGGTTCAGAATATGCCCAGGAAAATTGCCTAGGCTTTAAAATATTAAAAAGCCCCTGTGTCACTGTTTGTATTGCTGACAGCTTTGATTAGTCCATATAAAGCATAACAGGTATCAATTTTTAAACATCTACTCAAATTGGGGACTACTATACCTTTTAGTTGTTTTGGATGGTACATTTTTTCTTTCAATATACATATACTAACATGACTTGTACTCATTGTGATATATGATATAACTATTAAAAAAGAATAATAACTGACATGGTTTCACGATGCATTCACACATTTGATTTTTGTTCATCACAGACATGTGCTATAGGGATTATGGTTTTTCCACAAAATTAGCAACATTACTACAAGTATATGAGTAACCCAGTTTTACTATGGACTACTTGATTAGTATAATGTTTTGGATATACTGTCATCACTCTTTACTTTGAATACATTTGGCAATATCTGAGTTGTAGGAGACTAAACGAATTGCAGTTCTACCTTATTACAGTAATGAGGCTATGAGTTAAAAATTGACCTTGTGTAAGGTATGTTTTCCTTGCATTCTTACTTAAAGGATTCCCTGCAAACACACATCAAATACCTAACGTGGAGGTATATGGTTTAGTAACAAGTTAGTCATCATCAATAAATACACTTAAAGCAGTTCATTTACACTGTCCATTCTCTTTCAAACTTCCAGAACATATTAAAATATTCTCAGAACCATATTCATATTAGCTTGCACATGAAAATTACCTTGCATGTCTTCTATAACATTGATAATACTCTTCCATATTATGACCTTCCCAACTGTAGCCTAAAACATAGTAACAGAAAATGTATGATTTATTATTGGAAATAAGAAAAAAATAAAGTCGTGATCTATGGTCAATCAAAGAACCATTCACCTCATTCTTCCATATCTTCAAGAGAAATTACAGAAGCACATCAATAATGAACAAAGATTTTTTTCCCCATATTTTAAAAAGTAAAGAAAATTCACTGTCCTACCTATAGCAGTAAGGTTCCAGTAGGTCTCCAGCATTACATCTTTGTAGAGATTCCTCTGGGAAGGATCCAGCAAAGCCCACTCTTCTTGAGTGAAGTTAATATGCACATCATTGTAGGTCAATGCAGTCTAAAATAACCACACACTGTATAAAAGAAATCATGATGCTTAGAATACTGGAAATGTATCCTTCATTTACAATATTTTCAAAGTATTCTGGTTTTTCTTCTATTTATTTTGTGACACACAAGTTTTAAGGCAATAACTAACTCTTTTTAGGAGGAAACTGAATAGTGAAGTTCATCTCTCTCTCATCCTTTAACTAGGATACAGACTTGCAAGAGAAATGTCAATCAACAGATAAAGAGAGAGAGAGTAAACAAATCAACAGTACTGAGCCCAGATGAGAGAAATATTATAAACAATTCCTGACTCTTATAAGAACGGGCAGGCTGGGTGTATTTTCTGATGACTTTAATTCGAAAATCACTCAGGAAACAGAGGATGGTGTATCTCATAGAGCTGGATGGTAGCCTGCTCTATGCAATAAGTTCCAGGACACTCATGGGTACATAATCAGATCCTGAATAATACACAAACAAACAAGATAATCAAACAATCAAACAAACAAGATAAAAAAACTTAAAGATCTTTCTCAAGTTTCTACAAAGAGTTACACATTCACTCCAGTTCTGCATACATGTCTAGAAAACCTGAAGTGCTTCATTTTAAACTGTAATATTAATACGATCTTTTAAAAAATGAAATGTATGTTTGAACAATTAGAAAAGGAGAGATGAAAATATTAGCAATTTAAATGTGATCATCAACAGGCAACATGGGGGATGGAGGTATGGCTCAGTGGTTAAGAACTCTGTTATTCCAGAGGACCTGGATTAAATTCCCACATTCACATGACAGATAATAGCTGTCTGTAACACAAATATATTCAATAAAATACTCGCAAAACAAATCCAAGAACACATCAAAGCTATACACGATGAACAAATTGGCTTAATCTCATGGATACAGGGACGGTTCAAAATATGAAAATACATCCATGTAATCCAACATATAAACAAACTGAAAGATCAAGATCACATGATCATCTCATTAAATGAGAAAAAGCCTTTGACAAAATCTAACACCCCTTCATGTTAAAAGACTTGGAGAAATCAGGCATATAAGGAATCAGGCACATACTTAACATAATAAAGGCAGTAAAAAGCAAGGTGAGGGCTAACATCAAATTATATGGATAGAAACTTAAAAGAAATTCCACCCATATGAGGTACAGGACAAGGATGCCTCCCCTCTTCATATCTCTTCAATATACTCCTTAAGTCCTAGTAAAGCAATAAGACAACTTAAGGTTATCAAGGAGATACAGATTGGAAAGGAAAAATTCAAAGTATCATTATTCACAGATGATTTACTAGTATACCTAGGTGACCCAAGAAATTCTACCAGAGAATTCCTACAGTTGATATACACTTTCTACAAAGTAATTAGGAACACAATTAATTAAAAATTTCATTAGTCCTGTATACAAATGAAAAATGGGTTAGGAATGAAATTTGGGAAACAGCACAATGAACAGTAGCCACAAACAACATGAAGTGAAAGACCTCTATGACTAGAATTTGAAGTCTTTAAAGAAAGAAACTGAAGAAAATATCAGAAGATGGAAAGATCTCCCAAACTAATGGATATATAGGATTAACATAGTAAAACAGCATTACTTTTTAAAAAATATTGATTATACTTTATTCACTTTGTATCCCCCCTGTAGCGCACTTCCTCCTTCCTTCACAAAACCCTCCCTTTATCCCCTTCTCTAAAACAGCATTCTTAAAAAATTGCAGTCTACAGGTTAAATACATTTCCCAACAACATTCCAACACAATTCTTTTTTTATTTTATTTTTATCAGTTACATTTTATTAATTCTGTATCCCAGCCGTGCCCCAAAACCTCATTCCCTCCCAGTCCCTCCCTCCCTCATCACCACTGTGCCCCTTTCCAAGTCCACTGATAGGGGGGGACCTCCCCCCATTCATCTGATCTTGTTTTATCAGGTCTCTTCATTGAGTTTGTGTTAGAAATAGTCCTTGTTCCCCTCACTTTGGGAAACCAATTGGTTACTGAGCTACCACAGGCTACATCTGAGCGGAGGTTCTAGGTTAT